>APFE031664131.1:0-73081 GCA_000404065.3 Pinus taeda | reverse complement strand
ACAGAAAATTGAAACATGGCATGATCCAGATTAGACTGTTGGACCATCCATCAAAATTTAGTAAACATGAAGGCATGTGCACACCTTGTCTTGTCTTGGAAATATGGGATCTTTGCATCAGCAAAGCAGAGCATATTTGGCATTTGAATTTGCCAATCATGAAATATGAAACCTATTGGTATAGGTATCAAACAAAGCTAACCTATATGGGTGAGGGAATCCATATCAACAAAGGCATTCAAGCACAACAACATACAAGAAATATAAACCGATACATGCCACAACATTTGAAGATTGAAAACGCAAGCAGAAAATACAAAAAGAAGGCACATGCAAGACACTCTGCAAATGCATCATGGTGCTTGTTTACATTGCAATAACAAGACATGCAATAATATCCTTTGAACTTCTAAACTTGTAAAACATAAAGAAAGAGAAAAACTTATGTTTTGCAATATAGCTTGCCATGTATGACACCTCCAATGATTGAGCAATAGGATCGTGCAAAATAGTTGGAGGATGTGAAAAATGAGATATGGATGGATTTTCAACTTGTGTGATTGAATGATGAGGATCTTTTGGGAGTGGGATCCCCCTAAGGCAAGTTTTGGGGCTTAATGCCCAAGTTTTGACTAAGTATGATGTAAAGACTCCATGATTTGTGGGCGCAGAGGGCAAAGTTGTAATTGAGTCATAGGGTTGTCTGCCCTTACTTTTGTAAATATAATGTTGACTTTAGAGTTCTACCCCTCATCCGCAGACCATGGGATTGTATAAATAGAGCAAGGATCTAAGTGTAAAGAAAATACATAAAATAGAAGGAATAGAAGAAGATCTAATGAGGAAGCATTATGTAAAAAGTGTAAAGTCGTGTCTTTGGGTTATAGAGTACAAGAAGGCTCTACAACTGAGTGCACAGAGGCCTAGTAGTCCGCAACTGAGTGTGTGGACCCCTGCAACTAAGTGCGTAGGGCAGGTTGAGTCTGTAAACGATTGAATCATTAATAAAGAGAAGTTTTACATTATTTCTTTGTATCATTCCTTGTTTTATGCATTGAAGTATACTGGGTATAAATTGCAAGTTTACATTTTATTTTCTAAGTGAACTTATATGCATATGTTGAGTAAAGGAATATAAGATAAAGTATCTGTTCACGTGAATATAACTAACTATTACAAGAAGATAAGTAAGATCCACAATGTAACTTGGGGAAATAGCACAAATCGTTGCTCTAGCAACGCTAAATCCTCACAGCCCCTGGTTAGGGTTGCGCGAAGGCGAATATAACAAGGCACAAAAGCCTCATAGGTCAAGAAAATGTGCGAAGTAACCTATGCTAAGGTATTCATAGTTGGACTAAATCGACCCCTCAGACATATCAAGGGTGCAGAAACTTGGTTCCAGCATCCCCTCATACTGCTTCGGGTGAGACCTCAATCCGTACTCCGTGGACTGTTGCCAAAAAGGCCAGTAGTACAGGGATCTGTTTGGCTAAATAACTCTGAACCTAGGTCAGGCCCCATCAAGCCAACAAATGGTTCCGTTTCCAGGACCTGAATCTGCATAGAGATGTCTGATGTCATATCATTGGAATCCAACTAAGAAAGAATTCAAAGGTTGGTTGGACAGGAGAATTCATGAGTTCGCAGCACAGGAGAATAGGAATCCGTGACTATCAAAGGAAGAGTGGTTAGATTGCTACTTGTACATGAAAATCCACAAAATTTTCTTCACATCTTTCCCTATTCAGTTGTATGAGTGGATTGCGAAGCTAGCAGATAGCCAAGGAAGGTGGAAACTTGATAGTCCTATTGTGTGGACCCCAGAGTTGTTACGCAGATTGGAAGTATTGGAGGATAAGATCACACGCATTGATGATCATTGGCTCGATACTTCAGTTAGCTATAGTGAGGCAAAGCGATGCTTTCTCAAAGGACCACGAGGTAAGTACATAAAGTCTCTAAATACTTGGATTAAAATGTTATTGTATGAAAAGAGGGTTATGAAATTACCTTGATGTCAGAGCTACGCGAAGTGGAAAAACATAGAGAAATGAAGGAAATAAGGGACCTGAGAATAGCCCCTTGATTTCACCTTTGCGAAGGGACGAGGAAGAGCTCGTGAAGGTCTCACCGAGAAGTGCGATCAATTTGATAAGGCAGAGGATTTCGGGCATACCACCCCCACCCACACCACCACCAGCTTCACTGCCTTCACCCCCATCTTCGCCCGTACCACCTCTGCCACCACCATGAGTCAATATGGCAAGCACGATAAAGTTTCTGATGTTCAAGGGAGTAGGAAATGAAGATCCGAACCAATTTTGATTCATTATAAGGGTTGTATGGGAAGCGCAAGGAGTTATAGATGATAACATAAAGGAAGCAGCATTGGTTAGTGCTCTGTAGGATCGCACGCTAACCTGTTATGTTAAGCATTCTAATGACAATACGAATGCGAAGATTGCGGATATCCAAATTACGTTGAACAGAGAATTTAGTAGGTCGAAGTTAGAGGCGCAGTCGATCATTGGATTTAAAGAGATCACAATGCTACCAAGAAAGACTCCTTAGGAGTTGGATCAAAGACTGAAGTGCATAATTTGTGAAGCTAATGTTACATTGATAGATGGACAACACCGTGAATGGTTTGTGGCATCGCTAACACCACATTTGGGGAACACGTTCTCGCAACAGAGGTTAAAAACCCAAGCAGATGCCTTGGAGATCGCGATGAGGCTACATGAGACCCTGATATAGGATCCTAACCTAGGAGTTCAACAAATCCACGCACTGCTGAAAAACTTATGCCTTGAGATGTAGAGTCTACAACAGGACAGGACATCTTTCCTAGAAGTGCGTGAAGAAGTATGGTGCGTAAAATGAAAGGGTTAGGGACATGACAAGGACCATTGTCCGATGTTCGCAAATTACCTCACGGGAGGAGGGTTGACACTGCTAAGACTGGAAGCACAAGCAAGACTTAGCATGGCTGCTACTTTTTGGTGCGCGATTTGTTAAATAGGAGGAAAGCATGTTATGGACAACTGCCATTTGTTACAGAAGTACACATAGAATTTGCAACAGTTGTTCTGTAACTTTTGTAGATCAGTTGGACACAATGAGCGCACCTCTAGAAGCTATGAGCTAATGATGGATGGGACTCCCACCTACATAGTTCAGGCCGAAATGTGGCCCCTTTACTAGGACGCAAGAGTGGCGTGAACTGGATTTCAGGGGTGCAGATGAGGCCAACGTGGAGGAGGACCTGGAAGAGGTTGCTTACAGCTGATATGTTACAATTACAGGGGGGGTAGGACATTATGCCCATGATTGTACGAATCCAACACGTCCATCATGTCTGTATTGTACCTTGTTTAATCATGATAAGGAGGATTGTCCCACACTGATAGCTAGGCTACGAGAAAAAAGAGCGCTCCAACCTCCCCCGACTTAGAACTTGTAGATGATGAGGTCTGAGCCATGTGAGGAAGACCCAAATGTGAACATTGTGCTCCGAAGTGGAATTACAACAGGAGATGATAAAGGAAAATAGCCTAAATATAGCACTTGGGTTTGCAAAGCTCTGGTAAAGGAAGCACAATTTGATTTGGAGCGCACCCGAGAAAATTTATTGGAAGATAAGAAGAGCTTCGCTGATGCCTCCACTTCAAGAAGCAAAGACAGACTGGAGCTAGAAATGTACCCAATGGTGATCATGATGTTCCTAGAAACATGCATGAAGCTACTACGTGACAGTAAGGCTATAAAGGGATTGTAGAAACTCATTAATAGATGTGTTGGGACCGCCCTAGGAGAACCGCATGTAGTCTAGAAGATTGGAAAGCATGCGACGAGGATGGGAAGAGAAATGAGGTTGACTGCACACATTGGAGAATATGAGATGGACCAAGTAATTCTGGACCTAGGGTTTAATGCGAACGTTCTGCCGAAGCAGACATGGGAGCGGATGGAAAGGCCTACATTGCAATGACCTCTTATCCAACTACGAATGGCGAACCATAAAAATATAATACCCATGGGGAGATTGCATGGAAGCAGACTTTGAAGAGATAGAGATTTTTTATGACAGCAATCCCTATCCCATGCTCTTAGGAATTGATTGGGCCTGTTAGCACTCCTAGAAACTCTCCTAGGTTGTAGCTCGGAGATGCCTAGTAACATTTAAATTTTTAATATCGTTCTCTGAACTATTGGAATGGATTTGGGTTTGGATAAAGTCAGATGACTGTTTCAACTCTGTTTTCACTCAAGACATGCATGAACACCCTCAGCATGACAAGGCTTTCGACCAATAATCTTCGATAGTTTATAGATGAAATGAATAGATGGAGAATCTTGACTATACTAGCAAATACATACATAAACACATATGAATGGCTAGCTACAGAAAGTAAATGAATCTTGCAAATCTAATTTATCAACGCAAAGATAAGATGACAATTATCTAGCATTAGTCACAAAAGAAAACATGAATAACCTATTCAAGTGCAGACTTAGAACAGAGGAGAAGATGTCAATTGAACATGTAAATCAAAAGAAGCTTTTATTACTAGAATGAAGATGAGATGCTAGGAGGAACAGAGTATCCGCAGTCTCCAAAAGTTGAACCTTTAATACTTCGAACTTTCAGCCATTTATAGGCTTTTATAATACTCTCAAACTCTTTAAGGCTCGAGATGTATTAATCTATCCCCTCTGTCTTCTAACTATTTGATTCCATAATTAGGTAAACATGAGCTCAGAGGACTCTATTTCTAACAAACACAGTAATCAAATTCTGGTAATTTCGTCATGCTGTCAGGTGGTTCGCTTGTACCAGTGATGTTCCATGATCATTTATGTTGGTCCAGCTGCGTCATGCTGTTGTTTTTTCCCCTTTCAGCCATGCATTATGTTATTTCAGTTCAACTATCCGACTGTCAAAAACACTGACAAAGCCAACAAATTTCCTCCCCAGGTGACTGGTGGGAAGTGGGGTACGGGAGCATGAGGGTCATTGGATTAGGAGGAATGGGCGGAGGATATGAATCACTAGAGCCTTGAAGTCATGGCGGGAGTGGAATAAGTCTGAGCCATCAGATCTTGGATGGGTAGATCGAACGGCTATCAAGCAGAAGAGGTGCTCGAAGGATGACGCCCGGGAGTGGTTTATTCGAGCAGAAATGGTTTATATCAGGCGGTCATTGGGTGGTAAGTGGTAAAAGTCAGAGCTTGTATGATTCCATTCATTGGGTGCCACGTAGTAGTGGAGGAGAGAGAGGAAACTACCTTATCAGGCGGGTATCCCTCTCTCTTGTTTCCCGAGTGACATGCACAATAGTTGTTAGGTTTGGTGAAAATGATCTAACGGTGGTGATTGGTTGAGCGTATAAAGTTGGTCAAATGAATTGTAGACCATCATATCAGTGGGAAGATCGATGGTGGGGGACACGAAGGTATGGGATGACCTCGAGAAATGTGAAAAGGCGTGCATATGGAAGGAAAGGTAAGGTTTTCGGGGGCTTTTGCGCATTAGTGCATGTTTTCATGCACTTTGAAAATAGACCATTTCCCTCCTTTAGTCTTCAAAATAGTAGCACTGCACCTCAGGGCTAACACTAGCTCCTTCTGGGGATGAATGCCTTCCTTTAAGGTTTCAAGAACTACAGACTACTTCCTTTCCAATAACAACCAAAACAAACTTATCTCCTAGTGTTCCATTGGGCATGGAGTTTATTTGTATAGAAAACAAAAACTGGGAAAACCTATTACAATATTAAGGCATTAAAGCCTCATATGAAGTAAAGTTTCAAAAATTGCCCATTGAATGGGGCATCAAAAACACCTTCCCACTCCAAATTGTGCATAATGAAAGTATTGTTCATCTGAACTTGAGTAATAACAACGGTCCATAAGGCATCAAATTTACCATGGTTTCCCTTCTTTTCATTCAATGCATCCCATTTGAGAACCTAGTCACCAACCTGAAAACTTTCCATTTTTGCCTTTTTATCAAAGGTTTCTTTGATCTTCTTCTGATGAATTCTTGACTTCTCAACCAGTTGTTCTCTGATTTGTTGTAATTCAACCAAGTTACTCATTCTCCTCGCCATGTCGTTCTCTTCATCCTATTCTTCTTGCAATAATTTGGCCACAGGGAGAATCAGCTCGATAGGAAAAATAGCATCAACACCATAAACTAGCTTAAATGGAGAATTTCCTATGGACTTCTTGTTGGTAACTCTGTCAGCCCATAGTGCAAACTTCAACTTGGAATCCCAGTTCTTTTTGTTGTCCTCCAACAGTTTTTTGATTATCCTTACAAGACTCTTGTTAGATGATTATGCCAAGCCATTTCCTTCAAGATAATGTGAGGTAGAATGCACTAATTGAATTCCCATGGATTCACACATGTCCACCAATTCTTCCGCCCTGAAAGTTGCTGCATTATTAGTGACTAGTTTTGTTGGGCAACCAAATCTAGTGAAAATATTCTCATTCAAGAACTTTATGATAACCTAATGATTAGCATTTTTTGTGGGTATAGCCTCAATCCATTTGGTGAAATAATCAGTGGCTACTAAGATCCATTTGTGATGGCCACTGGAATGTCTATTGATCTCACCTATGAAGTCCAAGCCCCACTGCTGGAAGGGACCATTGGCGTGTACTAGCTTCAAGGGAAGAGATTTTAGTTGTTGTCTTCCTGCAAACCTCTGACATTTGTCACAAAACTTCACAAAAGAAAACAAATCAAAGAACAGAGTAGGACAATAATACCCAGCTCTCATGATCTTGTGGGCTATGGTTTTCCAATAATGATGCCCTCCACAGATGCTAGAATGGAACTGGTGCATGACTTCCATAGATTGCCCTTTATCTAGACATCTCAAGAGGATCCCTGATGGGTCTCTCCAATAGATCAAGTTTTTATTAATACAAAATTTGGTTTATCTGAGCTTAATGGCCCGGGATTGACTTGAGCTATGCCCCAGAGGAACTTCTAGCTTCTGCAAAAAATGAACTACACTGGAATACCATTCACAAGTGGCTAGATTTTCAGCCAAATACTGATTCTGCTTTTGCTCTTTTGTTGCTTCCTCTTTCCGCTCACCACATGAATTTGAACCCATGCAATTGATGTCTAACAAACTGCAATTTTCCTCAGCCATATGCTTAGCCAAGCCCTGGCCTTTTACAAGCTTGGTGGGCTTCATCTCTTTGTTGAACTCTATTAATTTTGCAATCCATTTAGCTCTATTTCCATCAATATTCGGCTGAGTTAGGATATCTTTTACTAAGGTTGAAGGTACATACACGACCACTTTGGAATGCATAATATAAATTCTGAATGCCTTTAAATATTTTATGAGAGCATAAGCTTGTTTTTCAATAAGGTCATACCTTAGTTTAGCATCCCTCAAAGTTTTGTTGAAAAAGGCCACAGGGTGCTCTACACCTTCATCATTTTTCTGCAATAGAACTGCTGCAAGTGTATCATAAGAGGCAAAAGAGAAGATATAAAAATCCCTGGTATAATTTGGACTCGTTAGAGTGGGGGCTTACATGATATCTTATTTGATGGCTTCAAAAGAGCCTCTTACACCATCTGTCCATTTTATTTCTAATCCTTTCTTTACCATGGAAGTGATGTGCTTCACTAGCTCTGCAAAGTTTGGAATAAACATCCTGACAAAGTTAATCTTACCCAGGAAATATTGAATGTCCCTTTTTGAACTTGGGATGGATAATATCTAAATTGATTTAACTCTTGCTAAATTGATCTTCACACCTTCACCAGAAACAATATGTCCTAGAAGTTTGCCTTCTTCTAGAGAAGACTGTGACTTCTTTGGATTCACAGAAATTCCAAACCATATACACATTAGAAACACCTTCTTCAAATGCTGCAAATGGTCCTTGTGACTACTGGAAAATACTATTATGTCAACAATTTAAATAAGGACAAACTTGTCCTTCTCTCCCACAAAGGATATGTCCACAGCCCTCTGAAAAGTAGCCCCAGCGTTCATCAATCCAAAAGGCATATTGGAGTACATGAAAGTGTCCCAAGGAGTAGTGAAGGCGGTCTTTTCCTAATCTTTTGGATGTACAAAAATCTGATTTGTAACCTAAAAATCCATCTAAGAAAGACATGACTCTAGCCCTTGAAACTTTTTGCAGCAAGTGTTCCATCTTAGGCAGGCGGTAGTTGTCTTTTTTAGAGAAATTGTTTAGAGTCCTGAAGTCAACACAAGCCTAATGTATCCATTATTCTTTCTTACTACCACAAGGTTAGCTATCCACCTTGAATACCTTAGGGGAACTATGATCTTGGCATCCAACAACTTCTTGATTTCCTTTTCAATCAAAGGCAGTAAGAGAGCGCTGATAAGTCTTAATTTCTCCTTAAAAGGGATGGTGTTCTTCTCTAATGGAATCTTATGCTGAATGATGTTGGTGTCATAGGTCTTAAGATCACTATACTCCCAAGAAAAAATATCAAAAAATTGTTTCATCAGGGTGCAATACTTGGAAATTTGGGCAGAAGACAAGTGAGTGGATAGATTTATGTACTTTGGATGGTCTGGACTCCCTACATTATGTCTATGAACTATAGACTCATTTTCTTTTTTGGCAGGCTTATAAGGTACATCATTATGATCAAACAGCTTCTCTATGGGCACCAATCCTTTGGGTATATGGTTACTAGGCAGCTGAACAATGCTATCTTGACCAATCTTGTACTTTATCTTGGACTGGTTGCATTCTTCAATGGTTTTGTTTTCTTGGTCAATGTGCATTTCAGAAAATTCATCAATGACTTGTAAAAACCTATTAATTTCATCATCTTCTTCAAAACTTTCTAGTATTTGACATTTTTCAGGCAGAGATGGTCTATATTTCACCTAAACTTCATAATTCAATTTAGGAGGCAAAGGAGGAATAAACGTGCTGGCAGACACAGCAAGGGAATCAACAAGCTGGTTCTTCATTCTAGGGATGTAAGAAATGTTGAAACTATTAAAAGAACACTTGAGCTTTCATACCTCATCTTTGTATGCTTTCATCCTTGGATGTTTTTCTTGGAAATTTTTGTTCACCTGTTTAATGATAAGGTTTGCATCTCAAAACACCTTCAGACCTTTGATGCCCATTTCTTTAGCATCGCTTAAGCCCAATATCAAGGCTTCATACTCTGCTATGTTATTTGTGACCTGAATAGTTAACTTGGAAGATAAATGAATGTGTTCTTGTGTGGGGGACACAAGGACTACACCTGCCTCTGTAGCTTCCTTAGAGCAAGCTCCATCAAAAAACATGTTCCAAATTTGTGGGCCTCCTTCCTCTTTGATCTGGTAAACTGGTTTCCTAAGCTACATGGAGGCTAGCTGGGATTCTTCAATTTGAAGAATATAGGCTCCAAAATCAGTGTCAACAGCATAGATGGGATGATTAGTGGGATTCCTTTCATCACTGATGATATAATCCAACTGAGCTTCTCTGTATAATCTTCTACTCTCACCTCCAAAAACTGGGACAGTGGCATAGGATAGATCATTTTGAAATGTTCCACCTAATCTCTTGATCCAACATCTGGAAAGAAACATGCCAAACTTGGGGGGTACATCTGCCACCACAATATCCATCATCATGCTCTTCATGGGAAGCTGAGACAAGGTGATGGCTAGGTCTTTGATTAATCCCAAACATATCACTTTTCTAGAGTCAAAAGAAAACAAGTCATGATAAGGCTTGGTAATGTCAAGACCCAACTCATCCATGATAGCCTTGGGCATTAGATTATGGCTAGCTCCTGTGTCCAGAAGGCAATTGTGAAGGACTTTGTCATGAATAGTCAAAGAGACATAGAATTATGGAGAGCTGTCATCACAATTTCAATCATTGGGCTAAAAACAACAGTTGGTTTGTCATCTTGCAGATTTACATAGTTAATGGAGGCTTGGATGGATTTAGGTTCAAGGGCCTTGAGGATAGATCTCTTGAAAGACTCATTCTTCACTAGTTCAATCAGAGGTATAGGTATGCTTAGCTTTTGAATTTCTAATTCAAAACTGAAATGAGAAGGAGACTTGTCAAGGCCTCTTACCTTGTGAGCTGGAGCTTTGAGGATGATGGGATCAATTGTCGGTCATTTATGCTTATTAGCTTATTGTATTGTAGGGATAGCATCTCTTTGAACAAGTTTGAACAAGAGTTTCCTTGGAATTATTCATCTTCGACCTCATATTATATCTGCGTTGATCATCAGTTTGTAGAACAGCTCCACCATCCCACTCTTGGTTGCTTTGGTCATTGAATAATGACTTTTCATAGGCAACTAAGGTCAGAAAGGAGGCACTACCTTTGTCTTCTAGAAAATGGATCTCATCATCTTCTTAAAATTTCTCTTCTTCCATGACTACATTCTAGAAAGGGATCTTCACCCCTTGGTCTTCATTGGCATCTTTGCAGAATTTACAACTGCTCATTAGCTCTTCTATATGGATTTCGATTTCTAGGAGCAAAGGTATTAGGAACTCTTCCTTTCCAAGGGTGCTACTTAACCTTGAATTTGGATATTTCAGAGGCTAATGACTCTATCATCTTGGCCATTTTATCTATCTTGGGATCTGAAGATGATGAAGATTCGCCCCTCTGTCTCCTTCTATCAACATTCTCCTTGAGCTTCTCTACAGCCATGATGTTTGATTCTACTTTCAAGGCTACATCTTGCATATCAGCCAAGGTAGCACATTGTCTTTCCCTCAATAATAGACAAAAGTCAGAATCAAAGGCACTGGCATAGGTGAGTTTAACAGAGGTAGTGTTGGGTTTTACTTTAGCTGGTATCTTGCTATACATGCAGTTAAACCTCTTATTAAAATCTGACAACAACTCACCATTTTCCCTCTTTAAGTTCCCAAACTTGGTGTTGTAGTAGAGTAGATCCTTCTTATCCCCCCAATGCTTTAGGAATGCATCATCTAAAGCCTCAATATATGCTATAGACCTTGGAGTCAGTTCTTTGAACCATTTTCTAGCCTCTCCATCTAGAATTTGTACAAAGACTCTCATCCATACATTGTCTTCACTAATGTCCAAGTTATCATCATAGCTATAGAATGATTCAAGATGTTCCTCAGCTATAACATCTTCAGTCCCAGTGAACTTAGGCATATACTTCTGATATTCTCCAGTAGGCATGACATTCAAAGGAGTGGGCAGTATTAGAGGTCCATACATAGCAGTTATGATTCTTTCCATTTTGGTAGGTGTTGTCATAGTTGTGGTGGCTATAAGGGTACTGGAAGTCTGAATGACAGAGGGTTGAGGAGTGACTGATAGGACTAAAGGAGTACGATGGATAGGAGGAGAGGCTTTCTTTGGGTTTACAATGAAAGGAGAACTTAAAGAATAAGGAGGTTATGAATCTCTGAGATTTTTTCTTCATTGCTAGTATTAGATTCTATACTCTCAACATGTATTTGTTCTATTATAGGATTTTCTTGAAGAGATATAGATTATTGTTTAGAGCTACCTAAACCTAATGCTCCTTTCTGCAACATCGTTCTTTCTTTGATTATTTTTTCAGGGTCAAGTACTGGGTCAGCTCGTGGCTTCTGAGGATTTCTCTGAGGATGCCTCACAAACTAAGCCAGAACTATGGAGTGGAGTCACCAAGAGGTTCGTCCTCCAATAGAGTCGCCAGATAGATGACTACAACCCAAATAGTGTCTAGACTTTGTCTATCATCAAAGCTAGATCTGTGTCATCCCCCAGGGAAGTTGAGCTTCAGTCTCCTCTCCCCAGCAATGGCACCAATTATGTTAGCACTCCAAGAAACTCTCCTAGGTTGTAACTCAAAGATGCCTGGTAACATTTAAATCTTCAATATCATTCTTTGAACTATTGGAATGGATTGGGGTTTGGATCAAGTTAGATGATTGTTTCAACTCTGTTTTCACTCAAGACATGCATGAACACCACCAGCAGATACATACATAAACACATATGAATGGCTAGCTACAGAAAGTAAATGAAGCTTGCACATCTAATTTATCAACGCAGAGATAAGATGACAGTTATCTGGCATTAGACATAGAAGAAAACATGAATAACCTATTCAAGTGCAAACTTAGAACAGAGGATAAGATGGTGATTGAACATGTAACATCACAAGCTTGTATTATTGGAATGAAGATGAGACGCTGGGAGGAACAGAGTATCTGTAGTCTCCAAAGGCTGAACATTTAATACTTCGAACTTTCAGCCATTTATAGGCTTGTTATAATACTCTCAAACTCTCTGAGGCTCGAGATGTCTTAATCTATCCCCTCTGTCTTATAACTACTTGATGCCATAATGAGACAAACATGAACTCAGAGGGCTTTGTTTCTAACAAACATGGTAATCAAATTTTGGTAATTTTGCCGAGTTGTCAAGTGGTTCGCTCATGCCAATGGTGTTCCATATTTCTGTTGGTTCAACTACATCATGCTATTGTTTTTCCCTTTTCAACCATGCATTCTGTTATTTCAGTTCAATTGTCTGACTATCAAAAATAATGACAAAGCCAACAAATTTCCTCCCCAGGTGATTGGTGGGAAGTGGGGTACGGGGGCACAAGGGCCGTTGGATCGGGAGGAATGTGTGGAGGAGATCAATCACTGGAGCCTTAAAGTTGTGGTGAGAGCAGAATAAGTCCAAGATGTCAGATCTTGGATGGGTAGAGCGAATGACTATCGGGTGGAGGAGGTGCTCAAAGGATAATGCCTGAGAGTGGTTTATTTGAGCAGAAATGGTTTATATCGGGAAGTCATTGGGCAGCAAGTGGTGAAGGTCAGAGCCCATATGATTCCATTCATTGGGCACCACATAGTAGTAGAGGAGAGAGAGGAAACCACCTTATCAAGCGAGTATCCCTCTTGCTTGTTGCCCGAGTGATATGCGTGATAGCCATTAGATCTAGTGGAAATTATCTAACGGTGGTGATTGGTCAAGCATATAAAGTCGGTCGGATGAAGTGCGGACTGTCAAATCAGTGGGAAGATTTATGGCGGGGGACACGAAGGTATGGGATGACCTCGAGAAATGTGCAAAGGGGCACATATGGACGAAAAGGTAAGGTTTTCGAGGGCTTTTGTGCATTAGTGCATGTTTTCATGCACTCTGAAAATAAACCATTTCCCTCCTTTAGTCTTCAAAATAGTAGCACTGCACCTCAGGGCTAACAGAGCCACTGACATCAATGGGGTGATAAATATGAAGAAGCGCAAGATGATTTTTGAGAAAAAGTCTTTGTGCATAGTCATACCTTTGGACCCTGCAGAAGGACCGTGCTACACAGAGACAGTGCATGACTATGAAAGCGATGATGATTTGGACTACTTCTACAAGATAACAGCACGAGAGCAAGACTGGGTAAATCCCACTGCGGATGGACGGATATCATGGGAGCATGAAAGCTCCTGTACATCAGATTTTGATGAGGAGATAGAGTGATGGTAGAACCGATTGCACGAGGTGACCACACTAAACTGTAATATGATGACAAGATCATTGCACTGCGTATAGACAAAAGTGAGGGATCTGCCTACTTATGATGGGTTAAGTTAGGTAGATTCTTTCTTGAACAGATTTGAAAGGGAGGTGTCAGAACAGTAATGTCTCGAGGCTTTGAAATGGGTACTATGTGCTACGCCCACGAGGTGCTGGGGTATGCACCATGGAAACTTTGAGGACTAGCATGAATGTAAGAGAATGATGCGCATGCGTTTAAGGAAGCCTCAGATGGGGCTAATAGATAAATATAATGTACGGGATGGTCCGAGCATGCATCTGTCTAGGTGGGTACAGGAATATGTCAAACAACTTACGTGGATGCAAATGGACTTCACGTTGGGGAACATGGTAAATAAGAATGTGTTGGCGAGGCAATTGCATGAATGGTCCCGCCAATTGGGACAACCGAATGTGGAAAGAATGAGTGTGCAGAAGCTCACCCATGCAGAAGCCTTAACGAAGTGTGTGAAGCACTGAACGGGGTACATAATGTGCAACGAAGTGATTGGGACCTGCACATACCAGCAATTTTGTGGGCTTATAGGACAACGTACAAGAAACTAATGGGACAAATGCCTTCTAGGCTGGCTGATCCAAAATCTTTTGCTTATAGATGTGTTAAAGAATTACATGTGTAAATTGTAGCTTAACATAGAAAACTTAATGTGCACATGAGAGAAGAGGAGAAACACATAAAGCATGAAAGAAGACAACAAGACTTGATAACGGAGTTCATCTGAATTGCACTACGTCTCTGGGCCCTGCTCGATCAATGGGGAGGCCTTCATTCATTAAGTGGCATGAAAAAGAAGAGTACAAGCATTAGTTACAAAAAGGAGTCTTATAACTCCATACTAAAAAATGGTCGAAAAATGCAGAACTCTGATGGAGAAACGGATAGTGACATTGTGTTCATGGTGATGAGAAGTGTTGAAACCATATAAAATTTGTCAAATTCTGACAAAGTGAAATTTCGCTCCTCCTGCAAAATTATGCCTCAAACCTCGTGCACTACCTACTCTGCCTGAGCGCATTGAAAACCACATTTTAAATAAAAAAATTGGTGGCGTATTTTCCCAAGTTTCTATTATGGTGTGTTGGTTAAAGATTCGATTAATAGGGAGGAGGTTGGGCAATTAAACCCCACCTCCTCCTTTTTACATAACAAAATCCTTGTTATAACATTTTACAAACAAATTTTTTGTTTTAATTAGTTTTTCTTTTTTTTGGGTTGGGCCCACCTTAGGTAGCATGCCCATCATACCCACCTACAATAGTCGTTAATCGTTAACGTGGTGTGACTTGGGTTGGGTCCGTGCCCCAAGGGCCGACCCACCCATGTATGTTGTTCATTGTTTGAGCCCTATTCCATGGGGTGGTTATGGTGGCTTTGTGGGAGCGGAGGAGGGGCCGGGGGTCATGGCCCGCCCCTCCTATATTTATAATGTGCTCGTTTGTGGGGTGGAGGGGTTGGTGGCCCAACCCCCCCCCACCCCGCCCCCCATTTTTCTAATTTTTTTGTTTATAACCACAAAATGATTTTTTTGGAATTTTTGGTTTTTGACCGAAAGGATATTTTTAAATAGGCGACGATTTCACCTGGAATCTGGCCGGAGTTGGCCAGATTCCATTTGCTGGAAAAGTGCAAATTGTGTCCTCGTTAAACTTGCCTAGTCATCAAAATTCAACCCAACTTTGATTATCTCTATCTCCTTTATCCAGACTCAGCTTGGAGTGTTGTTCACACCATTGGAATCAGGGTGACGAGCACTTTGAACTGACATCAGGTCCATCACCTTCCCACCACTTTGTATTTTGAGCTTTTTCCATGCCACTATGTTTGAAGATCCACCTAGATCAATCCTCCCCATTGAGGAGCTTTTGGACCGCCAAAAGCTTTATCAGTCAATTGGCAAGTGAGGCAATTGTTCCCTCACTCTTTCTTTTTCCAGCCATTTTTCCTTGCTAGGGTGCATCCCCTTGAAACCAACTCAAAGGTATTCCACATCTCCCCATCATGAAGTCCTGGTTTTTATATCAAGGATGATGTCTTTAGGTAACTCATTGAGGTACTCTGGTGCAAAGTCATCAACTATAGGCACTGTTCCCACCTCTTCGGTGTCCATAATCAATGGTGGCTCATACAGCTTTAAGTTCTCCACATTCACTACGGAGTACATTTGCATATATATCGGCAAATCAAGACAGAAGGCATTGTTTCCAATATTCTCCAAAATGGTGAATGGGCCATACCAGATTGGTCACAAATCCTTCCCTTCTCCCTTCATCCTATCCTTGCTGATGTGGAACCACACTTTTTCAACCACATAAAATTGATGGTTGACTCGGTGTTTGTCATGTCGAGCCTTGTACCAGGCTTGACTTTTCTCCAACTGCTCCTGTACTGCTTGGTGAATCAACTAGATTTGCTGAATGAACTGTTGTGCTTTGTCCTTGTCATCACGTCCACTGGAGTCATATTCCCTTCCAAAGACCATATCAAAAGGGTCTTTTGGCAGGTAGCCAAAACATGTCTCAAATGGTGAAAGTTGCGTAGATGAGTGCACTGCTCGATTGTAGGAATGCTACACATATGGAGGATGCTCATCCCACAACTTAGGATGTTTCCCACAATAGCCTCGCAACAAGTGTACCACGGTGCAATTGACGACCTCTGTCTGTCCATCAGTCTGTGGATGAAATGTCGTGCTTCTTTTCAACTTGGTGTCTATCATCTTCCACAAGCTGGTCCAAAACTCTTTGAGAAAGCGAGAGTCCCAATCTAACATAATCGATGTGGGTAGCCCAAAATGGACCCAAACATGCTGAAAGAAAAGATAAGCAGTCTACTCTATAGTGATCTGCTTTTTACAAGGCATTAAAATACACATCTTACTAAAACGGTCAAAGACGACATACAAATAGTCATGACGTTTTCTACACAAAGGCAAACCTCCTACAAAATCCATCGACACACTTTCCCATGGACAACTCAAAATAGGGAGTGGTGTGTAGAGCCTGAGTTTTCTATTAGAGGGCTTTGAAACAAAACACATCACACACCCCTTTACGTAGCGAGTCACAATGTTCTTCATATGAGGCCAAAAGCAAAATCTTTGTACATGACACAAAATTTTTTCAATACCAAAATGACCAGACACAAGGGAGGTGTGGGCCTCCCGAATTACATGTACCCTTTCTCTTGTGGGTATGCACAATTTGCCAAGGTGATACAACAGTTTCCCCTGCAAGTGATAGTTTTCCACTTGTGAACCATGCGTTAGTTCTACATAAATCTCCTTAAAGTCATCATTGTTAGCATATTGTTCAGTATAACTTTCAAAATATAATGAACATTATGAAAAATAACAGAACCAGAAATAGGAGGGCGAGATAGCATATCGACCACTTTGTTGCTAGTGCCCTTCTTATACTTTATTACCAGATGAAACTGTTGAAGAAATCACATCCACCTAAAATGACAAGATTGCTACAACTTGGTCTATGACTGAAGATACTACACAGGCTAATGATCCGTATGGATGATGATCCCCTTGCTGATCAGGTAGTGTTTCCACTTTTTCACAATCTGGACCAAGGCATATAATTCCTTGTCATAAGTGGGATAGTTTATCACGGCCTGAGAGAACTTCTCAGAATGGTAACATATTGGCTTCTTTTGTTGCATCAGTATAGCTCTCATGGCATATTCGCTGGCGTCTGTTTTGATCTCAAATGGCTGTTGGAGAACTTGTAAGGCCAAGACCGGTGCGGTGCTAATCTTTTCTTTCAATGTTTCGAAGGACTTCTGCTGCTTTACTCCCCATTGAAATACTTTCTTTACACTTGTCAATGCATGTAGAGGTGCTGCAATAATAGAGAAATTGGAAATAAATCTCCTCCAATATTGTACTACACCCAAAAAGTTGCAAACCTTGGTTACACTAGTAGGTTTAGGCCAATTTACAATTGCTTCAACTTTAGAAGGATCAAATTTTAGCTGACCATGACCAACAATATGACCTAGGTAAACCAAAGAGGTTTTCCCAAACTCACACTTTGACAACTTTAAATAGAGTTTTTCATTTTCCAATACATCAAACACTTTCTTCACATGACGTACATGTTCATTCCAACTTTTACTAAAGATAATAATATCATCTAGATAGACAAAAACAAATTCATCAATGAAAGGCTTAAAAAGATCATTCATGACCTTCATGAAAGTTACTGGAGCATTGCAAAGTCCGAATGGCATCACCATCCATTCGAACAACCCCTGTTTGGTCTTGAAGGCGGTTTTCCACACATCCTGATCTGCAATTCGGACCTGGTGATAACCACTACGCAAATTCAATTTGGTGAAATAGATAGCATTCTTTAACTGATCTAATAAGTCATCAATGCAGGGAAGAGGTTAATGATTTTTCATCGTGATTTTGTTTAGTGCTCGATAATCCACGCACATCCTCCATGTGCCATCTTTCTTCAGTCCTAAGATAATCAGTGAGACGCATGGATAAGCACTCAGTCTAATGACCCATTGGAGTCAATAGTTCTTGCACCTACTTTTTGATCTCCTCCATCTCAATGGCCGACATCCTGTACATGCCAATATTCAGTAAAGGAGCATTATGCTACAAATGGATCTCATGTTGGATTTCTCTCTTCGGAGGTAATCCCTTTAGTTCCTGGAACATCTCATTATAGTTAGAAATTAATTCACATAATTCCTTTTTATGCACATGATCACAACCCTGGAAAGAATCAGATAATTATGCATCTTTTCCCATTACAATCATAAGCATGCAACCCTTACTGGAATTCACTAACCTCTTCATTTGTCCTACACTTACAAGGCTGGAATTGATTTTAGTTTGATGAGCCCTTACAATATATTCTACCCCATCTTTTATGATTTGGTAGTCGTTTTCATGATGGTAGAATATTTCCTTTCTATCATATAGATATGGACTCCCTAACACCATGCCACATATATCCAATGGTATCACATCAAGTTTTACCTCATCCACTAACTTAGAAGCGATCACTTATTTAACCTTGCACTACTTAGTTACATTCAGTTTTTCTTTATCATGTATCCATCCAAGTGGGTAAGCTTTTGGATGTGGTTTGGTTTCCAAGCCTAGCTTCTTTGCCAAGGACTCTGAAATTAAGCTTCCTTGGGATCCGATATCAAATAAAGTTTCCACTTTTGTATGATTTATTATAACTCTAATATGAAATAGTTCAATTCTCTTTTTTTCATTAGGATGAGACTCATCTATTGAACTAGTACCTTCTTGTGATTCAAAATTAACATGAGGTGTAAGAGTACCTTTTGTTCCTACTACTTTGGTCAATGCTTCATCTCTGGAATCGGATCCAAGGTCTTGCTACACAATTGCCACTGTCTTCCGCTTTCCATTTCCTCCATACTTCTTGGGTCTCTTTTCCAGGTACTGTTTCCAACAATGATCATCATCATGACCTTCCTTTTTGCAATGATTGCAATAAGGTCTTTCTCCTTCATCTTTCTTGGTTGATGTCGTCCTCTTCTCCTTTCCTTTTCCTTTCACTTTGGGTTTGCCATTTGGAGGTTTGAAAGGTGGTTTCTTTGAATGATCATCTCTTTCATTTTTGCCCCTGTTCTCAAGATGGATTGCCTTCACACTGGTGGAATCAATAATAGTTGGTTCAAATAATAATAATGAATGTCTAAGGTAACTATATAATGATCCAATATACTTAGTTACTACTTCAGGTGAGTCAAGTGCAATGTCTAAATTAAGTGTCTGTTTTCTAAATTCCTCTATAAAGCTTTGAACATCTTGACCTCTGCCTTGCCTTAAGTATTGCCAATCCATTAAGGATTTTTGTTTATAACCCAAGGGATAGAATTGTTCCTTTAATGCAGAAATGAAATTAGGCCATGAGGAAAGAAGATTACCTACACTCTTACTACTTCACAATTTTCTCTCCCACCAAACGAGAGTGGTGCTACTCAGCTGAAGAGAGGCTAGCTAAATCTTTAAGTCATCCTCATCGATCTACTAAAACATGCAATAGATTTCAATCTGCCTAATCTAGTTGTTAAGATTTTCTACATTACTTTCACCAGTAAACATGAGAAGATCAAATTTGACATCTAATTTAAAGAAAGTTTTCTTGGATGCATCCCTTGACTTTCTACGATTATGGTGATGAGAGGAAGAAGAACTTTCACTCGTGGAAGGAGAAGGAGGGGGTTCTTCTCCAACATTTCCATGCACTGAACCTTGTTCTTCTGGATTTCTTTCTTCTTCTTTCTCCAACCTTGAAAGAAACTTACCCACATTCTTTGCCATTATATATAAGGTTTTGCAGAAATTGTGCTCCTCTTCATGACGAACCTATTCATCTGTCATGTTTCTCCTTTGATGTGCACGCCCCGCTTCAGGATCGAAAGACTTTAGTTTCCCTTCGCCTCTTCAGAGCCTATTTCTTGTTAGCATACAAGCATGCAATTCACATCTAAAAAGACATGCTCTAATACCACTTGATCCAAAATCTTTTGCTTATAGATGTGTGAAAGAATTACATGCATAAATTGTAGCTTAACATAGAAAACTTAATGTGCACATGAGAGAAGAGGAGAAACACATAAAGCATGAAAGAAGACAAAAGGACTTGATAACTGAGTTCGTTCGAATTGGACTATGTCTCTGGGCCCTGCTTGATCAATGGGGAGGCCTTCATTCATTAAGTGGCATGAAAAAGAAGAGTACAAGCATCAGTTACAAAAAGGAGTTTTATACATCCATAGTGAAAAATGGCCAAAAAATGCAGTACTCTGATGGACAAACAGACAATGCCATTGCATTCGTGGTGACGAGAAGCGTTGAAACCATATAAAATTTGTCAAATTCTGACAAAGTGAAATTTTGCCCCTCCTGCAAAATTCTACCTCGAACTGTGGGCACTGCCTCCTCTGCCTGAGTGCACTGAAAACTGGATTTTAAATAAAAAATGGATGGAAAATTTTCCCAAGTTTTTGTTGTGGCATGTTGGTTGAAGATCCTATTAATAGGGAGGATGTTAGGTGGTCAAACCTCACCTCCTTTTTACATAACAAAATCCTTGTTATAACATTTTACAAACAAATTTTTGTTTTAATTAGGTTTTTTTTTATTTGGGTCGAGCTGGCCTTGGGCAGCCTACCCACCATACCCACCTGCAATAGTCATTAATGGTTAAGGTGGTGTGATTTGGGTTGGTTCCGCGCCCGAAGGGCCGACCCACCCATGTATGATGTTCGTTGTTTGAGCCCCATTCTGTGGGGCGGTTATGGTGGCTCCGTGGGAGCGGAGGAGGGGCCGAGGGTCATGAGCTGCCCCTCCTATATTTATACTGTGGTCGTTTGTGGGGTGGTGGGGTTGGTGGCCTGCCACCCCCCCCTTTTTTTTTTAAATTGTTTATAACGACAAAATGGTTTTTTTGGAATTTTGGTTTTAGACCGAAGGGGTCTTTTTAAACAGGCCACAATTTCACTCGGAATCTAGCCGGTGTTGGTCGGATTCCGTCTGTTGGAAAAGTGAAAATTGTGTCCTCGTTAAACTTGCCCAGTCATCAAAACTCAACCCAACTTTTATTGCCTCTATCTCCTTCATCTAGACTCGGATTGGAGTGTCGTTCGTACCATTGGAATCAGGGTGATGAGAACTTCGATCTGATGTCAAGTCCATCGCCTTCCCACCACTTTGTATTTTGAGCTTTTTCCATGCCATTGTGTCTGAAGATGCACCTGGATCACTAGCCTATGGAGAAAACGTTGTAGTCCCAATAAGGTATATTATTCCTAGTCCGTGCATAGCAGCGCCCATGGATATGACAGTTCACAGAACCTTGGAAGTAGGGATCACGCAATTGAATGAAGAAGAACATTTAGGACCTGATGAAGAAATCCAATAAGGTGATCTTAGGCTCCAAGAACTCATGAAAGAAAGAGTACGGTTAAGAGAGAAAAGCACTCTGATGGAAGCGGAAGTCAAGAAGCTTGAGGAAGAAATAAAGAAGGATTTTCTCGATAAGAAAATTGTGTTGATAAAACATGGTGCACATGATTACGTTGAAAAATTTGGGGACTACTGCCAAGAGTTGGTCAACTTGATGCCTTGGATTGGACCATATATTACTAGAGGGATCATTGATGATGGCCCAATGCAGATGGTGAAGTGCACAACGTAGATTGTAAAAATAAAAGGTGGATTTTTCCCAAGAAAAGTGAGTGATGGTTGGTTGAAGCCATATACAGGTGGCCCAGCCACCAGACTAGCCATGGGAAGTACAATCTTAGCGCTCTAGGCAGTTGGAAGGAGGCGCGGCGGGACTATAAACTACTCTACCCAAGAGTTTCGCACAGGTGCGAAGTGTCATGAGGTCCGCGACATTGTAAGGGTGTCTGCGCTGCCGCGTGGGTTGGCAAGAAAGTGACCATTGTAGTCACTATTCAGAATGTGATGCTTGACTTGAGACCAAATGGCGTGGGTGGCATGCATCTAAGATGAGCTTTATGGGAGAGATTTGGAAAATCTGTCACCAAGGGGGCATTAATGGACCAGATTTGGGGGGAATGGTCGAATTTGAATTCAAAATGCACTTTAAATTGCAAAGGGATACCCAACAAACAACACTTGGCCATTTGGGAATTGAGATATCGTGCACCCAGACTATTCTTGACCGAGATCAGTTTAACTTGTTGAGGGCATTGTTTGAGAACCCGGTGGTGTAATTGAGAGATTTCTGGACAAACAAAATGGCAGCATCTGAAGAAGCCAGGGAAATTAGAGAAATGACTGTTGAAGAGGCCGTGCATGCCATGACAGTAGAAGATTCCCCTGAGAGCATCGGGATAGTTGTGGAAATCATTAAATCACCGTGCACGCCAAGGCCCAAGAAAGATAAGCAGCCCATGATTCTAGTGTGCATGTCCCCTCGAAACCCGCTACGAACTAAATTAACAATGGAGGAAAAAGAGAAAGTGGTTAACTTGGAAACCAATGAGGAGGAGGAAGACCTTAAGGACATCCTGATAGAAGAGGATGAGCATGAAGACATGGAGAAGGAAACCAAGCGCATAGACCCTCTAACTAGGCTACCCATGTATGTTCCTCCACAGAAGGGGAAGGCAAAAATGTCCAAGGATATTGATGAGAGTAAAAGCTCTCTACAGACTCTGCTACTACCCAACGAGATCATTTTCGAAGGAGCGCACCTGGGATGGGTGCCAAGTTTGAAGTTTGAAGATTGGGATCTCGACGACCATGAGAAGTTCCATCACTTGGGGACCACACAACTCATACAACTTGAAAAGGCATGGTTGTTGAACCTGCTCTCGGTGTCGCATTATCATCGTGCCCCAGTGACTATATTCATCATCAGACAGCTGCTCTGTCTAGTGCATGATGGGTGTGTGTGGCTAGAGGAACCCATCCCCATCACAAACCACCAATCCATCAAATTACCTGACTCCCTTGTAAAAGGGAAGACCCAACAAACATTTGAGAGAGAAAAAGCAGTGATTTAGCCATCGTAGAGGCCATGAAAAAGAAATATAAGATAGAGAAGAAAAAGAGGGGCTATGTGATCTCTAGTATCAATGACAAGGCCGTCAAACTCCTGACTCATATACTGGTGGGTAAGATCATGTGGAAGTGTCGCACGGATGAGGTGCCTACACTGGTGGTGGCACTTGCCGAGCAGTGCGTAGAGGGGGTCCATTTTAACTGATTTGAATTCTTGTGCAACGACTTCCTGGAGAATTTCCGTGAGGCACAGGAACTGGGGAAAACTTTCCACTATGCATGGCTCTTGCTATCCATAGTGCTGGTGGTTGGCGAATTTCTTGAGGACAACCAATTCCCCACAATTGTGAGGGATCTTTTAGATGTCGTGAAGTACACTTTGCTGTGGGATACTAAAGACATGCACCACATCCGTGATAGTAAAATATTTTGGGTGTTCATGGAGATGAACATCAAGATCAGGATTAACTGCAAGTTGCGATTATCACCCACTGTCTATAACAACCTACAAAGTTTCACAGAGTTTAATGTCGACTTTCATCACATCTACCTTAGGGCATGCAAGGACCCTAAAAAAGAAGTGGAACGAACTACCATTTATGGCCACATATCATGTGATCTTCAAAGTACTTGAGACGTTGCCACCATAGTGGCGTGCTCCAACCATCTTTGCGGTGGAAGAAGACAAGTATGCTACATAGAAAAAGAAGGAGGATGCAAAATTGTGAGTAGCACAATTGGCAGAGAAAAGAAGAAAAGAGGTAGTAGTAGCAAAGGCATAGGAGGTGTGGGACGCTGCAAAGGCCGCAACAAAAGCACAGAAGGCAGCAGAGAAGGAGCGCGAGGGCCAAAAGTTGCCTTCGCCTGAACAGGGACAAGAAATGGAGACAAAAACGGAGGATGGTGGCGCAAACCTAGAAATAGTGTCGACACAGTTGAAGCATGAGCACCCCAGAGAGCAGGTGGGGCTACGAAAGAAGTCGAAAGCATCTAAGACTTCTTTCGACCCGATCACCCTTACCAAGGGGGATCTACACGATATAGGAGAGACGGTGCACAAAGTCACTATAGACTTCCTTCGACCCGATCACCCTTATCGAGGGGGATCCACACAATATAGGAGAGATGGTGCACAAAGTCACCACAGAGGTTGTCCAGAACTTTGTGAAGACTAAGACTTCTTTTGACCCGATCACCCTTACCAAGGGGGATCTACACGATATAGGAGAGATGGTGAAAGAATTCACCATAGAGGCTGTCCATAACTTTGCGAAGGAGAATTAGATTGTGTTTGGGTCCTTCCAAGCATAGATTCAGTAGTTGCAGGTGTGCACTCCCCAAGCTAGTACTCTCTCGACCAACCTCATAGTAGGAACAGCAGCAGCCGAGGAAATGTTGTGTGCTCGTACAACCAACACAATAGTGCTACTAGAGGGGGTACTAGTTACAGTAAATGAGGCCAACAGACCTATAGTCAGTGTTCTGAAAGGAATAGGGATCAACATGGCTGCACTCCCTCAGACGCTCTATGTTCTCCAGGATGGGATTACTACAACAATGCAAGCTAGGGAGAGCCACATGCTATAGGTGTTGAGTGAATAGAGGATCAACGTCGACAGTTGAGCTTGCAGCGCAATGAGGTCGTGTCTCAAAATAGGTAGATGGTACAAGTAATTGAAGAAGCCTTCTAGATGGTCCTTGAGTTGGCCATCCCAGCAGAAGCACCAAGAGAGGCGCACATCTAAAGGTTAGCCGTAGGAGTGCACTATGCGCGAGAAGAAATGGCCAAGGTTCAGTTGGAGCTGAACCTTCATATAGAAGAGCTATGGTTAAAGGCGCAGCCTTCAACTCCTCCAAAAGTAAGGGAACAGCATGCCAACGCCATTACATTGGGGATGGAGGAGATCAACAGTGTAGTGAGGGACTGCACCAAAATGTTGGAAGAATCATTCGAGGTCCTCACCACTCTATAGCAGGACCTAAACATATAGCACTTAGAAGTAGAGGCACGTGAGCTACAACAATAGTATGACAACATCAAAGGGACCACACAGATAGTGGCCCTCACACAGAGGCTCACGTGAATGCAACATGCCAAAGTGCTTAAGGAGAAACTAGACATAGCGCAACACAGAGAAGCAATTTTGAAGGAGTGTGCTCAGCCTTGGATCAGTGAGGCCTTCATAATCACAACAACAATTGAAGGCAAGCTTGCATAGATGCAAGGGATGTAGGAACATATACAGGGGAGTAGTTCTGACGCCGCAGTCTCAGAACAATGCGTACAAGAGATACAATAGGCAGCCACTCAATGTATTGCTGACCATGTAGCAATCCGAGCAGAGTTGGGAGGTCTCCGCGAAAAGATCTACACACTAATAGAGTGACTCGAGGGTGGGTCATGATGTTTGTGTTGGGGGCTTGTTGGGCGTGGGATCCCCCCAAGGCAAGTTTTGGGGCCTAAAGCCCAAGTTTTGACTAAATTTGTTGTAAAGACTTCGCAATTTATGGGCACGGAGCATGATGTTGTAATTGGGTCATAGGGTTGTCTGCCCTTACTTTTGTAAATATAATGTCGGCTTGAGAGTTATATCCCTGGTTCGCAAACCATGGGATTGTATAAATAGAGCAAGGCTCTAAGTGTAAAGAAAATACATAAAATAGAAGAAATAGAAGAAGATCTAATGAGGAAGCATTGAGTAAAAAGTGTAAAGTCGTGTCTTTGGGTCGTAGAGTATGAGAAGGCTCTGCAACTAAGTGCGCAGAGGCCTAGTAGTCCGAACTTGAGTGCACGGACCCCTATAGCTGAGTGCGTAGGGCAGGTTGAGTCTGTAACTGATTGAAGCATTAATAAAGAGAATTTTTATATTATTTCTATGTATCGTTTCCTATTTTATGCATTGAAGTATACTGGGTATGAATTGCAAGTTTACTGTTTATTTGTTGTGTGAACTTATATGCATATGTTGAATAAAGGAATATAAGATAAAGTATATGTTCACACGAATATAACTAACTATTATAAGAAGATAAGTAAGATCCACAATGTGACTTGGGGAAATAGCATAGATCGCTGCTCTAGCAGCGTGAAAGCTTCACAACCCCTGGTTAGGGTTGCACGAAGGTGAATATAACAGGGCACGAAACTCTTGCAGGTTAAGAAAGTGCATGAAGGTAGTCATAGTTGGACTAAATCAACCCCTCAGACATCTCAAGGGTGCGGAAACTTGGTTCCAACTTCGAGTGAGACCTTAGTCAGCGCTCAGTGGATTGCTGCCGAAAGGGCCAGTAGTACAGGGATTTGTTTGGCTAAATAAATCCGAACCTGGGTCAGGCCCCATCAAGCTAGCAAGATCCTTGAAAGATACAAGACTATTCTGATCAATATTGGAACTGACCTCAATACTATGAGAACCTGACATAACCATGGGCTCAGGCTAAAGTTCCTCGACAAATTTGGGTAGTTCCAATACAATGGAAGGTGGATCATCAAAAATTGATGGCTTAGAAAGATCAACGATGGAAAAATCAAAGTTGTGACCAGATGAGTTAATGAATACATCATGATAGCCATGATCAAAAAGTTCATCATTTAAAAGAGAGGCATCCTCTTGATCTTATGAATTGTAGAGAGGGGAACATTGAAAACAAGAAATTTCACACTCTGTTTGTTTAGAATGATCAAATGATTGATTGGAAATATCTAGAAAGGAAGATCCATCCTCTTCATGTTCATATGTAAAATTGACATTCCATGAGTTCTGGGTGTGATTAGTATTAACATCATTAGAAACTGATTTTGTGATAGATTCAATAGGTGTGACAGAATCATGGAATATGTCAAGATAGTGAAGGAGAGGTGAACAAGGAGAAACATCAACTTGTATCGCAAATTCTTGTTTGAAAAAAAATCCCACACATAGTCATCATAAATGATATCACAAGTTGGTTGGTAAACACTAACTCCATCCTGAATTTGATCCTCATGAATTTGAATGTGTGTATAGAAGCAATTGGAAATGTGTAAAACTATTCCTTGACATGCACTTCGAATGTGAGAATGAATAACCTGCAAGCAACATCCTCGTAGTGAATATCATGCTTAGTGAAAAATTCAAGCAAGCGAGCAGTGTGCTCGAGAATGGTTGTTTCACCCTCGCCATCAAACCTTAAATTTGACAAGTCATTGATTATCCCCATGGGAACTTTTAGATTTGTGGTTCTGGAAAAACATGACGGGGTTAAGATATGGGAAGAAACCATTAAACATATGGAAATTTCAAATAGACTTGACGAGCTCAGCTTGTCATTTGGCCCTCGTTCTAGCACTAGAAATGTTGACGATGTTGGACTCTCCAACATTAATGGGGTATCCCTTATATGAAGTCCCAATTAGAACTCACATCATTTGCAGTAGGAGTCCCATTTGAAATGTAACCCGGGTTCCAAAGAAGTGGGTTTTAATGATGTTCCTTGGCTGCAATAATGCATAGAGTAGTGTATTCGTGACTTTGGTGAACAATTGTATGACTTTGTGGAGGGTCAAGTGTGATGTATGAAACGTTCTAACACACGAGGCAAAAATGAGTGATCCCTTAGAAGCCTATAATAGTATGTAACTTGAAAGGAACATGCGAGCATAAAGACATTATGAGTCAGCCTACGAAATAACTCACACGTTAACCATGATGGAATTAAACAACAACACACATTCAACAAGATTCATAATAATGCAAACAAAATATTTCATAAGATTTATCGTAAGTGAAACAACATATATTGCAAACATAAAAAGAATAGTCCTATAATATTCACAACATATGCATGAAAACATGCCAACTTTGAGCTTTTATTAAAGTGAAAGTGCTAATCATAAATATATCATTGACAAACCACTAGCCCAATAGTGGAACATGAATTCTTCGATTGATCCTCCAAAGAAATACATTCCTTCTATGCTACGGGGAAGCCAAGGCTCTCAACAAACTCCCAAGCTCTTGATCCTAAGCTAAAATCCTATCCAAAAGCTTGGCTCCCAAAAGCCCTTTAAATGAGTTATGAGAACATATTTATAACAAAAGGGGTGATTATTCATCTCCCTTTTGTGACTCTTGGAATTCTCATGATTCTTCAACTTATTTGCAAAATGACTCTTCACATTCCACAATTGGCACTTGGAATTTTACTTGGAAATTAATTACAAAATAATATTACAATATACTCGTACCCATATAGGATAACATTGGGTAGAGCCAACTAGACATCCTAATAAGACAAATAAGTCAAGCTTGAGTTTGGGGAAACTACAACTCAACAACTTAGATGTGTAGGTTCTTAGTCACATGATGGTGCCAAGCTTTGTACTACATGATGAATTCCCCAAACTGTACGACAGGATCCAGAGGATGAAAGAGGATTCTAGCCTCCATGGAATCTGAGTACACTAATTTGGAACTGGTATGAATTTCCTTCTCCAGCAATAACACCATAGTATTGATATAGACAAGGCCACCAATGTACTTATGCATACTCTGCATGTTCACTTAGAGATCTTCCTTGGCAATGACATGTATGAACCAATCCAATTATTCTTTGACCTCCTGCATGACTCGATTCTTGCGTTTGCCTTTCGTGAGTAAGCCAATAGATGGGATCTTGTATGATTTCACCATCAAATACACATTTCTATATAATCATGCATATGAGACCTGAATATTAGCGATGAATGAGGTGAGTTGTTTGTTACTCAAAATAATAATTTGTACTTGTGCTTTCTCCAACTATGTATGTTGCCTTGTTTTCTTCACCAATTCAGACAGTGCCCCTTTGTACTACATTGACCATTCAGACACGGCAGTGATGGTTGCATGGACAACCTTAAGATCTTTAGCATTATCCTTACACTTCTATTGCATGTCATACAAGTGGAAAATTTCTTTATGCATGGTGACAAGTTCTTCATAAAAGTTCCACATATTTTCTCCCAATGTCGATACTTCACCAATTATGGTTGCCTTTAGTTTTTCCAGATAAACTTGTGCAAGAGATGCATTTTGAACCTTTGCTTGAAGTTATTCAACTTCTGGCCTTGCGGCTTGTAAGTTCTTTGCCAACTGTTTCTTCTCATCCATCATATACTCTGTGTTTGACTTTGTAGCTCCATTGAAGGCAAAGTTGGTTGCAGCAATGACATTTGGATTCCTTCTAGTGTTTGTCACAATCACCCTTTTTCTAATGAATGCTGGAGATTTCGATTGTCTGGAAAATGTTTCTTCCTTGCTTATACAGTCTTCTTCTAAATCTCATCATAAGTTAAATTGTATGTTTCCATGACTAGACCCTCAGTAAGACGAACAATTTCCTCTTCCTTACTTGGAACTAGATTTGCCGAAGGAGGAGGGGGATAGTGAATGGTGACTTGCTAAGTGCTCAACATCATGTCAACATCTTGGTTTAACTGCTCCAGTTCTACCTCCATGTCTTGGATCTTAATAAAATCCTCAATCTCTTGAGTGAGCTCCTTGTCCTGCATAGGTTTCCTCTTCTCCTCTAGTTTTTTGTTCTACTCTTTTTCTTCAACTTGTCTTCGTGCGACTTCTTCTTCTTCAACTCTTCACATTTCTTCTTCTTCCTACTTCTTCCTTTCTTCCTCTAATATACTCTGTTTTTATTATTCCCTCTACTTTTGTTTTACTTCCTACATCCTTTTTTTCTTCTTCTTCTCTGTTGTTATGGCCGCTTTAAGAATGATTGGATCTACTTTCATCTTGCGTATTCACTCTCCCCCTGGAAAGTGCGCAACTTTCCTTTTACCCTTCTCACGCACTAGGTTTCTCTTTTCTGTTGGTGCTACCTCTGGAGTTTCTTCTTTTTGCAGATTAACCTGTGACGTTCCTGCGAAGCTGACTAGCTCACGAGACTTGGAGGCATTATAATAGTTTTTCCATGTTTCCTCCTCAGGTCTACAAAAGGTCTTTCTTGGCCATTGATAATGAATCCTTGCAAAGTAGTATTTACACACATTCCTTGGATTGTAAGAATTGAAGTCCAAATGACCGAATGTGAATTTCTCTATTGCCTTATCTTCATTGTTTGTAAATTTCAAGTTCTTGATTTTGTACAATCTGATCTGCATAGGAAGAGCAAACCAAGGTACTTTCTTCTTCCTATGAAACGCTGCTGGCAAACCCTATGGAGAGATGGCAGGTAACTTCTTGCATGACTAACTTGTTGGTGGCATACCTTAGTAAAATATGCAGAGACTTCTGTCCACCAAACACTCTGAGGAAAGTGCCATCCAATGAGGCAAACCAATCTGCTATCTCCAACACTACTTCCACACCCCACATCACATGCAAGTGGTTCTTCCTCAAAGATCAACTTATACAATGAAATGTGTTGGGTTGTGTTATATTCTTTCCACAACTAGCCCACGTAGTTAACCAGGGGGTTAGGAGGGGGCGCAGCCCCTCCTTCGTTGCACCGATTGCATAGCGTGGGGGTCATGGGGGGTTTGAGGGGTGTAGGTAACCCCACTCTATGGGGCCAGGGGTAGCGCCCTGGAAAATTGTGGTTTTGGAACTTATGTTAGGTTGGGTGGACCCACCTATGGTTTTGTGCATGATTTTCGAACATGGTTTTGGACACAATGGTTTTCGTTCCATGGTATTGGATGCTTTAGCATGTATAAATATGTATTATAACATTAAAAGGAACATAATGAAAAATCAAGCTGGTAGTCCCGGTTTTGGGATCCAGGGGAAATCTCTGTGTATATGTGTTTTATGCATTATGCTTTCGCATTGTTTATTTTCTATGGTTTAGAAATCGTATGCAGGTAATTTCTGTACGGGGTTAAAACATACATTTGGTATCAGAGCTATTTTGGCTTCAAGGGGACACCTTTTTGCTAAGGGGTTTCGCTCGGGCCTATCGTAGACCCAGTTCAATGGGAGACCTACGGGATCGATTCTGGTGGTGAAAGAAGATGGCGAGCAGTGGAAAGACAGAGATCAAGAAATTTAATGGTCAGAGTTTTGTGTTGTGGAAACTCAAGATGGAGGATCTGTTGGTGGATAAAGATCAGTGGATCATGGTAGATCCGGGTACTAAACCAACGAGAGTGTCCGATGAGGAATGGAAGAAGTTGGATCATAAGGAAAAGAGCACAATATGATTGTGTGTCTCAGATTTAGTATTGTTGAATGTATCAGGGGAAGCTACGGCGAAGGCTTTGTAGGACAAGTTAGGGACTTTGTACCATTATAAGTCTCTGGTGAATAAACTGTTCCTACGAAAAAAGTTGTATAACCTGAGGATGAAAGTTGGAGACTCAGTGACAAAGCATCTCAATGCGTTTAATGTTGTGGTAAGTCAAATTTCATATGAAGATAAGTGCATCAGTTTGTTGTGTTCTCTACCAGATTTGTGGAATTGTCTAGTTATTGTAATAGGTAGCAATGCAATTGCCTTGCAATTTGATGAAATAGTCTCATCCTTTCTAATGAAGGAGATGAGACGGAAAAATATGGAGAGCCAGAATGGTGATGCCTTGTCTGTACGAGGATGGTCCTAGAACAAAAACAAAAATAAGTCATCAAGTGGGAGATCTAAATCTAGAGGGAGACCTAAATCTCCAGGAAAACCTATAAAGGTGGTGTGCTAGAAATGTAGAAAGGAAGGGAACTACAAAAGGGACTGTAAATCTAAAGCTCCTGATAAAGGAAAGGGATCTGAGGATGCTCCTTCTATAGAGGTGAAAACCACCTCAGATGAAGGTGGGGATGTGTACTTGGCTTCTTCAAGTACACGTGTAGATCATGAGGCATGGTTGATTGACTCAGGTGCATCCTTTCACTTCACTCCCCATAGAGAGTGGTCCTGCGAGTCTGAGAAATATTATGGTGGTGATGTCTTCCTGGGGGATGAGAGGAAAGCTAGAATCATTGGTCGTGGAAAAGTAAAGTTGAAGTTGCAAGGTGGAAGGGTTAGAACACTTTTGGATGTTCTACATATTCCTACATTAGCCAAAAATCGGATTTTTGTAAGCAAGTTGGATGATGCAGGTGTAAAAACAGTGTTCGAGAAGGATACCTGCAAGATGGTTCAGGGAGCACCGAAATTGATGTGGGGAGTTTGGATTGGAACTCTGTACAAGCTGCAAGGTAGCACTGTTGTTGATGGATGCAATAGTTTTGTGGTTCCTGAAAGTGGAGCAAAAAATCTAGTGGTCTTTGGAGAGAAGACCATGTTATGGCATCAAAGGCTTGGACATATTGGAGAGAAGGGCCTTCGCATACTTCATGGTAAAGGTATGGTAGAAGGTATGAGTAATAGCTCTCTAGATTTTGATTTCTATGAAAATTGTGTATATGGCAAGCAGAATTGGGTGAGTTTCCCCTCTGGTGGTAAGAGGGCGAAACAGATATTAGAGCTTGTGCACAGTGATGTGTTTGGACCTGTGAAGGTTCCATCACTGGGTAAGTCTATGTACTATGTATCGTTTATAGATGACTTCTCAAGGAATACATGGATATATTTCCTTAAGAAAAATCCTGAATTCTTTGACATGTTTAAACAATTTAAGGCTCTGGTGGAAAACCAGACAAACAAGAAGATAAAGGTGTTTAGGACAGATAACGGTGGAGAGTTTTGCAGTAAGGAATTTGAATAATTTTGTAAGAAGTGTGGTATAGCACAGTAGAAAACTACTCCATATACACCTCAGCAAAATGGAGTTGCAGAAAGAATGAACAAGACATTGATGAAAAGGGCATGATGCATGCTCAGTGGTGCTGGGTTAGGACAGGAATTATGGGCAGAGGTAGTGGAGACAACATGTTACCTATTCAATAGATCACCTTCATCGGTATTGGAGGATAAGACTCCACAATAGGTATGAACTCGTAAGAAACCCTCTCTTTCACATCTGAGGGTATTTGGATGTGATGCATATGTATATTTTCCAAAGGAGAAACGAAACAAGTTGGATAGTAAATCTGAAAAGTGCATATTTATTGGGTATAAAGATGGTTTAAAGGGTTATAAGATTTGGAACCCAGTAACAAGAAAGGTTGTGTACAACCGAGATGTGGTGTTTAGAGAGGTGAAAGATGTTATTAAACATGAAGTCCAACCAAAGGAACCTGAGAAAATAGAGTTTGAGCTAAAGGAGGAAGAATCAGACTCTACAACAGAGGAGGAATCATAAGATGAAGAGTTAAAAAATCCAGGTGTGAGAAGATCAATTCAAAAAAGAAAGCAGCCAGAAAGGTATATTCCATCTACTTTCTGTTCAAATTGTGTTTTATCTATTACTGATGATGATCCCAAAACTGTGAAGGAAGTAGTAGATTCAGAGGACGGAAAACTCTGGAAAGAGGCCATGGTTGATAAATTGGGATCTTTGCAAAAAATGAGGCTTGGGATCTGGTGGAGTTGCCAGCTGGAAGGAAACCCATTGGCAGCAAATGGGTGTTCAAGAAGAAGACAAATGTAGAAGGAAAGGTGGAGAAATACAAAGCTCAGTTGGTACCAAAAGGTTATTCCCAAGTGTCGGGAATTAATTTTGTTGATATTTTTTCTCCTATTGCCAAGGTAGCTTCTATTAGATTACTTCTATCTGTTGCTGCTGCTTTTGATTTTGAGGTAGAACAGAAGGATGTGAAGACAACATTTCTTCATGGGGATCTGGAAGAGGAGATCTACATGAAGCAACCTGAAGGCTTTGCGGTGAAGGGTAAGAAAGAATTGGCATGCAAGCTAAAGAAGTCTCTGCATGGGTTAAAACATTCACCAAGGATGTGGTATCATAAATTTGATACATTTATACGGGGACTTGGCTTCACCAGAAGGAAAGCATATCACTGTGTGTATTTTAAATTAATTGGTGACCGTGTTATTTATCTGGTCTTGTATGTGGATGATATGTTGTTGGTTGGAAATGACAAAGAAATTATCCAAGATTTGAAGACCCAATTGTCCTCCAAATTCAACATGAAAGATCTTGGTGCTGCAAAATATATTTTGGGCATGGAAATTAAAAGAGATCGGCAAAGAGGAAGCTCTGGTTAAACCAGAAGAAGTATGTTGAGACAATATTGCAGAGGTTTAATATGCAGGATAGTAAATCGGTGAAGGTTCTTAGTCCTGTAGGTGTAAATTTATCTGCTAAACAGTGTCCCAAGACATAAGAATAGGAAGAGGATATGTCCCATGTTCCATATGAAAGTGTAGTCGGTAGCTTGATGTATGCAATGGTCTGTACTAGACCAGACATTGCACATGCAGTGGGAGTATTGAGCAGGTTTATATCAAAACCAGGGAAGGAGCATTGGACAACAATGAAGCGGGTTTTCAGGTATTTGTGTGGCACTAGTGATTATGGTTTGTGCTACCAAGGAAGACTAGGATTGGACAGAGTTTTGGATATATGTGGCTTTGTTGATGCAGACTAGGTTGGAGAACTAGATCAAAGAAGATCCACAAGTGGGTATGTGTTTAACCTATTTGGAAGTGCAGCCAATTGGATGAGTAAGAAATAATCAGTAGTGCCACTATCAACTACAGAGGAAGAATACATAGCAGCCACTCATGCAAACAAGGAAGAAATTTGGTTGCATAGATTGTGTTCAAGTATGGGGTTAGTATAGGGAGCTATAAGAATAGACTGTGACATCCAAAATGCAATTTTCTTGGAAAAGAACCCTACTTACCATTCAAAGACAAAAAACATTGATGTTCAGTATCACTTTGTAATAATAATAATAATAATAATATCCATTTTTAAGGTCACAGCCAAGCTAGACACCAAATTGGTGTATGAGACCCCCTTGTTTGTGGGACAAGGGACCCACCTCCGCGCAGCGATTTGACTGCTAAGTCTACGAAGGCATACATACTCTACCCCCCTCTGGTTTTGAACCTGTGACCTCTTAGGAGGAAACACATGCTCTTAACCATTAGGCCCACTCAAGTTGTAAGGGATATGATAGCAGACAAAAAGGTGTTGCTAGTAAAGGTGGACACTTTGAAGAATAATGCAGATGCATTGACAAAATCTGTGAGCTCTGAGAAGTTCTTTGGGCATTGTAGGGCTGGATAAATGACTAAGCTCTCTTGTGGCCCTCTGTGGAAAGAAAACAACAAGTGGGAGAGTTTTGGGTTATGTTATATTCTTTCCATGAATAGCCCACATAGTTAACTGGGGGGGTTAGGAGGGGGGCGGAGCCCCTCCTTCATTGTGCCAATTGTGTAACGGGGGGTAATAAGGGGTTTGAGGGGTGCAGGTAACCCCACTCTATGGGGTTCGGGGCAGCGCCTAGGAAAATTTTGGTTTTGGAACCTATGTTAGTTTGGGCGGACCCATCAATGGTTTTGTGCATGATTTTTGCACATGTTTTTGGACATGATGGTTTTCGGTCCATGGTTTTGGAGGCGATTTGATAAGCCCTAGAAATGAGTAATTATATGGGCTCATCCAGCCTCCTAATTAGACTTAATCCACCATTTTCATTAGTTTATTGCATGTTTTTTATTATATTTATGCTAATAGAGTGAATTGGGTTAGTCATTATGCCAAAAAGCCTAATGTGTGCTTTATGCAGATTTTTGGTCAATTTTGAGACAAAATCAAAGGTTTTAATGAGCACTTGGAAGCCAAATTCGTGGAAGAACAAGGGAGAGGATTTGTAGGAAGGTGTACCCTTCATTTATGAGCCCTACCTCGAATTCTCCACCAGCAGCTCGGAGTTCAAGGGCCACCACATTGATTTTCACAAGGGTAGCCGAGCAAGGGCTAGTAAGACTGCTGTTAACTGCAAGTTTTCGCAGTCGAGTTCCTAAATTTTAGGAGGACTATTGGGGTCCTCAATCTGTATAAATAAGAAGGCTTAGGGCCTCATTTTGGTTAGACAATTGTTAGTCAGTTTTTAGTCAGGATTTAGTCAGTAGGTTAGCACTTTAGTGCAGCTCTGTATCAGCACATTTTCAAGCTTCTTCTTGTAGAAAATTTTTGGGATGTAAATATTCTTTTGGTCAATAAAGATGAATCCAGCTTTGCACCAGCTCTAATATGTCTTAGGAGGCTGTATCTCTTGGGGATTGGGCCCAACCCAAGTGCCCAATACCTCATTTGTGTACTTTTATGTGTCTTTGCTGCATTCTTAGAATAAAATCTATTATTTAGGTTAAAATCTTATTTTGTTACTTAGGTTGTTTTTGATGATTAAAATAGCTTTTCATGCTTCAAGTTGATTTGAAAGTTTGAGTACAGAAAATATCTTTAGAAAATTCCATCAAGCAACCCTTGATCTCCCCTCTCCCTCCTTGGGACCATGAGCTGAGACCAAGGCATACTTGCTGCCACAAAAACATTGTTTTGCTTTTCAATGCAATTTCTAGTGTTAGATTCTTAGTTGCAAGAGTTCGTACCAGTTGTGATTTCATGCTTAGGTCCATTCTTGCTTGGTTTCTATAGTTTTTTTACATGATTCACTACCAATAAACTTCTTTTCATCTTTCTTTGTTGATGTCTAGGTCAAATTAGGTTAAAACAACTAGATCTTTGGTTTTCTTAGTCTTTGTTGGTTAGTTTTGAAAAATCACTTGTAGAGTGCCTGTGAAACATCCTCTCCTACCCTTTCCCCATCAATGCAACCTTCTTTTTCCTCCAACTTAGATTCTTACCTCTCATTTGTTATGTTTTCTCCCTTTTCCCTAGTCCCTACATTCCTGCACAACATTGCTTCTCTTATCTTCGAACCAACCCAATTGCCTTAACCACTCTTTATCCTCAGTCACCAAGTCCTAAGACCTCCTCACACCCTTAGCTCACCTCCATACCCACTTCTTCACCTTTTTGCCACCATCAACCCTTTAAAAATCCATTTCGGAACATCCTGTAGAAGCTACAGTACATCCTATAGAACCCCTGCAGACTTCCTGTAGAAGCTCGCAAAAGCGGTTTCTCGAGATCCGATCACTGGGAAACTCTCTGGAAGGATGCTAGGGACCCCTTAGGCCCTCTTCTGACATTCCCAACCTCCTGCAAGCGTTTCCTTTCGCCAATCACCCTCTGCACAGTCAAAAACAGTTAAAGCAAATGCATAATAATTCTGCCAACTCACTCAAAAATACAAAAATATGTTTCTTTTCAAATTTCACTTCAGCAGTAGCTTAGAAACATGCACTTAACCTTCCACATAATAAATGGCATATGTTTCAGTAGAATTCGTCCTTTTTCTTGCATCAGTAGGGCTAGTTGGTAAAACTAGGGTTTGCACTGCCTTTCAGCTTTTCAGTTTCTTTCTGTGAGTAAATTAGCCTCCTTTGAGTTAGCTTTCATCCATCAGTTAAAGGCTTCTTCTAAGATCTCAGAGAAGTTGGCTTAAGATCCTAACGAACTTATGCTAGCTGATCAAGTGACAGCCACAGCAAAAGCTAGTACTTATGCATATAGCACCGTCGCTTCCAAGTTTGTTACAAACAACCAAGTTGATAAAAGTAAAGAAGGGAGCCCCAGGAATTGCAACATTATTGCTGCAATACTGGAGCCCACCATATTTTTGGTGCCATTTCCGAGGAAGCGTTAGAGTATTGGTGATTGCTGCTTTTCTTCTATTTTCTACTGCAACCTTCTGCTAAGTAGTTTATTTCAATAAGCGTAGATTAGTTGTTTCATTTCCATTCTGCAATTTCATTTCCGCAAAAGCAGATTAGACATTTCTTTCTTTCATAGATTAGCATTTCAATTCCACAATTTCAATTTTGCAAGCGTATATTAGCATTTTAATTCTGCAATTCCAATTCTGCAAGCGTAACTTAGCATTTCATTCCTGCAATTTCATTTCATCAAAATAGATTAGTCCTTCCCTGCTTTCATTTCAATTCCTCATTTTCCTTTCAGCAAAATAGATTTTAGTTAGTTGTAGTTCAATCTATTTTAGTTTTACAGGTACAAGTAGAAAAAAGCGAAAATCAACCAAAATGATTTCGTTTCATGCCTTGTAGGAGTAGGGATAAGTCAGAAAAATATTTGCACAACACCCCCACTGCTTCACACAGCCAACCTTCTCTCTTCTTTGATGGTTGTGATTAAGAAGAACCCCTAGATGGAAAATAGGACATATTTGAAGAACCTCTAGGGGAGAAGAAGAAGAAAACATTCCTCTGGAGCAAATGGCTGAAAACCGAAATGTTGGGAGCAGTACCTTTTCTTCCAACTCATCCATTGAGGGTGAAATTGGAGACATGTGGGAAGATTGCAAAAGCGAGGTGAGACAGATACTTGCCATGAATATCAAAAGATATCGAGAGGAAGCTGAGAGGACTTTGGCCATCTTTTGTCCCAGGTGCACTAGAAAGCACCCTAGGGACCAATGTCCATTGCACTCCACAGAAGTGTGTTTTGTCTGTGAAGAAGATCATCCTACGAATCAGTGCCCTTCCTTGCCTAGACTTAAAGCTGCATATCAGAGGGCCAAAGGAGTCACTGAATCACTCTATTATATGAACCAAAGGAGGCCAAATGGACCCATACCTTACCAGCAAAGAATGCAAGCGACATCCCAAACCTATTACGACCCCTATCAAACCACTTCCATGCCTTCTTGGGGTCCCCCTGCTCATCCTTCCTGGTCCACATCTTCTCCTTGTTCCTTCACATATCCATATTATGCCCAACCAGTTTCTCATTCATTTCACTCTTATGCTCAGCCACAGCCTCAGTGGAATGCACCTCATCAAGGGTGGAGGCCCCAGAACAACACTCCTCCCGCTCCTTTGCCTCCACCACCTGCCCAACCACAACTCCATCCACATCCATTTCAAATATACACCCCCACTCAATTACCCGTACCACCATTTCCAAACCTGCTGTCATGCAGAAAGAGTTATTTTTGCGGACAAACCTAACCTCCCTAGGAGTCTAAGACTCTCTAGTGACAAACAAACCAAACAAGAGCAATCCTTCTCTAAACATACATTATTCTATGAGAAACCAAGTGGTTTCCGATCTTACCTTAGGTCCAACGCTTGTTGTAGCAGTCCAGCCTTGCTGATTCCAGATGAGCTCCTCTTCACTTTAAGACCTGCATGCACTAACAATCAAATGATTACATAACACCTGAATATCTCATAAAACAAAACATATTCAACATATAGACCAAGGAGTATATGAAACAATTCATTAACAACAAATCATTGAGAAGAATGGACTTATTTGTATTAATAGGAAACAAAAGGAACCATTACAACCTGAGCCTTGGTGTTGTGCAAGCTCCTCCCAGGGTCCAGCAAGAGATTTCCTCTACTTTGACAAGCTCACCCACTCCCACTATGGCAACAAGGAAGGATAGTGATCTCTCCTCACAAGTCAACAATGGAAGTCCTAATTCCAGCAGCATTTACCCTTTAGAATGTTCAGCTTTCAACCTCCCCTCCTTTGGGCCAAGGCCTGTATTTATAGTATTCTAGAGGAAGTTATTCAGTTCCAACATCAATGGGATACTCCCTCTTTTGGATGGGGTAGCTCCTCTCTTGATGGGATAAGTTCCTCTATCATAGGAGTGCATGAACCATCTGGAGGCGCTCAATACACGTCAAACACTCTTCTAGGAGGCTCTAGAAGTGACCACAAGTAACTTTTTAGAGATGAAACTCGTGCCTTTTGACCTTTACAGGGGTACGCACCCAACCTTTAGCTTACAGAGCGTATGAATACGCAGGTACAGTGTGTTAGGAGTGCGTACACGCAGGCAAGGTAGAGAGAACCTGCGTACCCAGAGATAAACATGTTTTAAAGTCGCTTTCTCTCTTTTTGAAGTTTGACATGAAGAGCAAAGGTTTGAGGCTTGACAAGGAGGACAACATGGCTATTTAACTGCAGATAACCATGGTGACAAATTTCAGTGTAACAATGGTGATTCTACTGAACTTATGAAGAACTTAGATGCTACCATTCTTGTTTCAAGGTATGCATGTATAAATTTTTTAGAAATTCATGGTTTCCCAAATCATTTTCCCAAGGATACATATTTTTTAAGGAATGGTCCAAAATTCAATGGAGAAGATTTGAGTTTAACTTTGAAGCATATATCAGATTTCTGTGATTTTACCGAGCTTCATAGAGTCAAAGATGAGGATGTTTGCATTATGTTGTTCTATGATTCATTTCAAGGGAAATGTAAACAGTGGATTGAAAGTTTTCCTGTCAAACCTATTAAGTCATTTGCAGACTTTTGGCTTATGTTTTTGGAGGAATGGATAGACAGAATAGAGTTGGTGGCAAACTCTCCTTCAATTCAAGGTTTCAAACAATGGAATGATGATCATATTAATGAAGAAATAGATGAAAAAATTTCTTTGTCCTTATCTTCTTATCTAAAAACATTTGAGTGCAAGACAGAAGATAAGATGTAATTTTTGGATGAAGTTGCTAAGAACATTGAGAAAGACATTGAAGGTTCACAAGGTCAAATTCAATCATATAGTCTTCATGATCATGATCATTCTTTTCAGAAGCTTTATATGGCAGAACACAAAGAGAGGGTGTTGCTTCCTTTCTCTTTTGTGATTGAGGAAGAATACATTATTTATGAAGATCAGTTTGAACAGCCAGAATGTTATGAGAATCATCAAACTAATCATGTCTTTTTTGACCCTATAGTTAATTACATGGAAAAGATTTACTGTTCAGATTTCCAGTTATATTTTCATCTTGAAGATCAGTTACATCTCATGTTGCCTCAGTTATTTCAGTATCATGTTTATTTTTGCTTCAAGCACAGTCAAGAGATTCAAGTGTCAGATCAGATCAATGATTGGCTTCATTGGAAGTTTCATGTTCCTTGAGCTACAAATGGAGATTGCAGCTGATAGGGTAGGTAGGAGTGTGTGAATAAGCTCAAAGTTGACTGAGCAGATACATATTTGTTTCTTCTGCAGTGATCATCAAGCTTGAGCCCGAGGTGAAGGCCATTAAAGCTTGAGGAGAAGCTTGGAAAAATTTTAGAGTTTTTTTCTAAAGGATGGATAGCAGCACTAGAGCTATCGGTTCTTAGTGTACCACTGGGGCACACTATCCCTAGTGGAGCCACTGTTATCACCAAAAAATTCTCAAAACATGTCAACTCTGCTTTTGGTCATGATTTCAAGGAGGTCTAAAGGTCATTTTAGTCTTGATAAAAGGGTAAGTGATAGGGTTTGAAGTCTTAAAATGTTATCTTTCATTTCCAAATAAAGTCCTTTACGTTCACTTTATGGTCAAATAGGTCACATTTTCCATTTAGAAGTCATTCCATTAAGTTTAGGGTTAATTTTTTGCAATCATATAGGAATTCGCAGTTTCGCAGCGCAGCTAGTTCAAAAAAGGTGATTTGCGCTACGAAACTGCTGTGTATGCTCTTTTTCTTGTTTTTTGTAGTCAACTTCCAAGTGGAAAACTGTTGTGTGAATCAATTTACACAATTTTCTTCCAAAACTTTTCTTTCTAAGGATCCTTTACCGCTGTTCCATTTTGTACGTATGCCATATATACTTAACATCCCCCATCCTTGAAACATCTTCAAAAAGTAATGTCTTTGTTTCAACCAAAATTGTATTAAGGTTTCATCACTTACCCCTTTATCAAGACTAAAATGACTTTTAGACCTCCTTGAAATCATGACCAAAAGCAGAGTTGACATGATGGGTTTTTGAGAATTTTTGGGTGATAATAATGGCTCCAATAGGGATAGTGTGCCCCAGTGGTACACTAAGAATTGGTAGCTCCAGTGTTGTTATCCATCCTTTAGAATAAAACTATGAAATTCTGCCCAATCTGCTCCTCAAACTTTAATGATTTCTGCAAGAGGAACTCAAACTGTACCTACTAAAAAATGCTCAGTCAACCTACCTTGAGCTTATTTGCACATTCCTACCTACCTTATCAGCTGCAACCTTCGTTTGTAGCTCAAGGAACATGAAACTTCCAATGAAGCCAGACATTGATCTGATCTGACACTTGAATCTCTTGACTATGCTTGAAGCAAAAATAAACATGATACTGAAATAACCGAGGCAACATGAGATGTAACTAATCTTCAAGATGAAAATATAACTGGAAATCTGAATAGTAAATCTTTTCCATGTAATCAACTATAGGGTCAAAAAAGACATGATTAGTTTGATGATCATCATAACATTCTATATCTTCAGACAACTAATTCTCAACCACACAAGATTCCTTTGATATGCTATCCAACTGCTTTTCTGAATGATTCCCACAAACAATGTAATTTTCCTCATTATTATGATCATTCTTTGATGTAAGTTTCCGCAAAGTATGACATAAAAAATCAACCTTTTCCTCTGCTTGAGGGTTATAAAAGCTATCTTCCAGTATTTCTTCTTGGTGTTTGCAATGATTTTCATAGTCTTTATGATCAAAAGACTAGCAAGTTTGATGCATCTTTACATTAATCTCAGAGGATGTACCATGGTTTTCATAAGTAAACCCCTGGTGATTTTCATGTTGCATTTCATGGGATATTATCCTTTCTTCTTGGTGTCGAAATGTATTGTAATGAAGAGCCTCTAAAATTTCTTCATCCATGAATTTGTCATCATCATAACAATCCTCCAAATATTGAATAAAACTCATAGTATGTTTACAGCAATCTTTGACCAGCAATAAGGAGGGTTGACACTCTTTATACATCTCATAGAATACATCATGGAAATTAGCAAGCGAATATATTGAACCATTTTCCAAACCTAAATACCAAGACCATGCTTTTCCTTCTAAAGTAGTCATAAACATCTTCATGAGACAATCTTCAGGGAACTGAACCTTAAGACTGTGTACATGCATATGGAACCTAACCAAATGAAGAGCAACATTGTCTTTCTTTTCATCTTTGAATATTGGAAGATCATCTAACCATTCGACCTTTGGCATAGGATTTGGAAAACCAGGGATATGAGACCAATTCATAGGGGCATACTTGGAATTCATTCTTGAAATGGCACTCATCTTGAAACTTCATCAAGCTACTGATCTTCTAGCAGTGGAGTCACCTTCCAATTTGTTATTTGATGTGTGGAGTTGTCAAGGTAGATGCAGCCTCAAACAGCTTCCTGAGCTCCTGCTACCTTCAGAAGTTCAGCTTCTTGATTTCGAGAATGAGTAATCTTCAGGCTCCCGACAGACGCACCAAAATGTCATCACAAAACCAGACCCTGATAGGTTGCTGATCAGGAAGACTTTGAGTAACTATTTCAAACCAATCTTTTGGCTAAGGCTTAGCCTCCTCAACCTAAGAGGGCTCTCTCACTAGGTTAAAGATTTTAATCTGAAGATTAGATGGCTAACTCTATGGAAAATTCAAACAAAAATGTATAAATGGTTGAAATACCAATCAACAAACATCTATTGGACTATGGAGTCAAAGTATGTTTCAATACAACAGCAAGATCAGCTTAACATGGAAGTCAAGGCATAAAGAGTCTTAATATATCAGCGAAACAGAGACATAATGGAAGGAACACAGTGTATAAACACATGAAGGAAGTTAGAGCATTATTAATGAATTCTAAGTAACATGTGTTTATACCACTGCAAGTAAGTAAATGAAGAAAGCCATGAGAAAATCAAACATTAAAAACCCTCTCTGAATCCTTAGTAGTGAAGCTAATATCTCTGTATTAACATGAAAACATATAATCTCATACAATAACTCAATGTGCTTGTTTCTTTTGAAAATTGCCAACCCTTGGGGAATTCCACCTCTTGTCTTTTATAGAGTTATCATTACAATCTTGGATTCCCTGATCCAACTTGAGGGGAATTCGAATTCCCTAGCTTGACACCTATTCATACCTAAAACAAACTATTAATTACAAGTAACAATTAACTGACTGTCTTAGAGTCCTAATACAATTAGGAGTACAACTCCTTATTATAATAACAACAACCTAATCTAGGAATTAAACTCGATGCTTGACAACTGCTCTTCCCTAACTTCAACCTTGGTAATGTCCATAACCCTCTTGTTGGCCTTTAATAACTTCTCCTTTATCTGTCCTGAAAACTAGGAATATGTCCCCTGCACTATAGCCTTGGTCTTCAATGATGTTCCTCGAATCTTCTAATGACAAAACTAGCCCCTTTAATCATGTGACATATGTTAAGTTAGCCATAGAACCCCTGCTCTTTCACTTGTGCAAAAATTAAACTCCTTGAAGGTGCATGAAGAAGGCCAATTTGGATGTGCTACAAAACTTTGCTTTTACATATATCCTTTATCCTTTGAGTTTTTTCCTTGCTTGAGCTTTAAACTTTCATAAGTGACCTCCTCACATTCTCCAACAACATCATTCTCCAAAAAATAACTGCTTCTTTCCTTTGAGAATTGATCAAAACATCAAAACTGCACCTACAACAATTTCGTAGCGCACTACAAAACTGTTGTGTGAATCAATTTACACAGTTTTCTTTCAAAAAATTTCTTTCTAAGGATTCTTTACAGCTCTTCCATTTTGTACATATGCCATATATACTTAACATCCCCCATCCTTGAAACATCTTCAAAAAGTAATGTCTTTGTTTCAACCAAAATTGTATTAGGGTTTCATCACTTACCCTTTTATGAAGACTAAAATGACTTTTAGACCTCCTTGAAATCATGACCAAAAGCAGAGTTGACACAATGATGTTTTGAGAATTTTGGGTGATAACAACCACCTTGCCCATAGGCCATACATTATGTTCTCACCATTGTCAAGCATCTATACTTCGTGTTCTAGTATTGCATGGGTGTTTTCACTTCGCCTATAGACCACTATAAACATTCTATATTGTTGGGTTTTTTCCTTTTGTTCATAAACCATGGGTCAACTCTCTTACATGCTTGATGCAGTGTCTTACTTCAACACCTTTTGTCTCATTTAACTCATTGAGTGTTCCCTTCATCCTCCATTCAATCCATTTTGTGATATGTTCATCGCTGGGAAGTAATTCCTTGTTGGTTGGTGTAATAAGCCCTCCCTTTGATCCATACTTTCCCTCTTATTTTCACTAAGCAGTGACTCCATCTTATTGAACAGTATAAATTGAATGCTTTGTTATAATGTGAGATGAGTGAATAGCCTCCACTTGGTTAACTCTCTTGCTTGGGAAATCTCTTCCACCGTGCTTTTGGGGCACAAACCTTCTTCCCTGTATTCTTTGAGTATTATTCTCTTGTAAACGATTTGGCATGCAGAGGCCAAGGTATGCTTGACCTCTTGTAATGTTGGTTATGGTTAAGTGCACATTTTACCGAACTAGTGATCAACGCAACTAAGCTTGCTCAATGATTACTAAGGTTGGAAACATTTCATTCTCTAATTTTTCTTTAGATTGAGACATTGTTCCATGGGATCATCTCATTGAATCTAGCCAAAAATTATGATGATATTTCATAGCTTCACTTGAACCATATATAATAGTGTGTTGCCCTTTACACCAAAAGTTTGCTCCATGTTTGTGCATCTAATAATGTAATATAGCATACTAGATTGTTGCTTTCTCTTCTAGCTCGTGGCCTAAGGTGTTGTTGCATTTTTATGAAGATTACTTATTGCATTGGTTGTGCTCCATTAAGCCATTCATTAGAGGTCATTGTTGTCACTCCAAGTTGTAAATTGCATCCACCTATGTCTTGATATGTCTTGTTGATTACACGACATTTTGTACGAGCACCATGTTGTATGTCAAAATTTAAGAGCTTACACTTTGTTACAAATGTTTATATCTTCCCAAACTCTATCTAGCCAACAATGTCGTGGGTGTATTCAAGTAAGTTGTGCAAGTAATCTTAGTTATGTCGTGCAAGATGGCTAGTAACTTCTTCATATTGGATATTTGTTTCTTGTTGAACTCAATACAAATCATTGCTTGTAATTGTATAGAGTTGGGTAGAAAATGGGAAAAAGATGTGATGGTTCATTGGTTAAGAATTTATGAGAAAATAAGCACTTAGGTCTCTTGAGATCAATGAAAATATTTAATTCTTCTTGAGTAATTTCTTGTCATCACCGAAGGGTTCCTTATCATGCTTTGTGATGGAATTTATACTGTTACATTGGCTTTGAGTATGTGACGTGCTTTATTCTTCCTTTAGGAAGACTTGGATGCATCTTGCATTGTCATATATAAGCCCATTTATAGTGTTACGTTGGCTTTGAGTATGCAACATACTTTGTTCTTCCTTTCTGAAGACTTGGATGCATCTTGCATTGTCATATATAAGCCAAGTTATTGCCCTGTTTTATTTTCTTGTGTGGTGTTGACTTCCATTGTTTATTTGATTATATGCAAGTATTTCGTAGGCACATATAAATCTTGATCAAATATGAAATGGTTTGCAATTCACTTCTTCCTTGGACTTTTGATAGCCTTGTTAATGCGGCGTTTGAACTTTGTCAACAAAAATGGATCCATTGGGATAAAACTTAAGTCTTCCATTCTAGCCAGAGCGGGAACCTTTGTTAGTTTATTTTGAGAATTATAATGTAGACCTGTATTCACAGTAAAAGAAAATGGAGACAGTTTGAGATCTCAACGTGCAAAATTGGAAAAACTAGGTTATCATTTAGGAGCAGAGTGGAGTACAACTCATATAATATAGCCAATTATTGTAGTCCATGTGAAATGAGTAGAGTACAATTCAGATAATATAGACATGATATAGTCACTGCATAAAGAAAGAAATCCAATAAAACTGGTATCCAGTCACAAATGCCTTGCATATCAACTGAAACCTACCCTTTTAGACCACCATGTCCCCTTCAGCTTCAAGAGAGTAACTCGAGTTAGTGATGATATTCCTGTAATGGAAAAGAAGGTCAAGCCACCAAGAATATAATTGAATCACCTCAACTAGGAGGGAGCATAAACTCAAGCTTATTCTGAATTTTTTGGGTTTAATCTTGGCTTAATGTGTAGATTTAAAATAATGCAACACAGTATTGACGAAGCCCCAATTCCATTCAAGAATTAAGGATATATCTCAAGTCATGGAACATAACTTGTGTCCTTTGGGTTACCTTTGCTACCTCTACATTTTCATAATAGTTGAACAATAACTTATCTTACTTCAAGCAACTGGTGCAAACTTCCCAACCAGTGCCTAAGAAGATTGTAGATCCATTTGATCTTTGAGCATGGCCATCTAATAATTTGGAAAATAAATAAACAACGCAATTACCCCATTCTTGGGACCATGCTATGAGAGTCAGGTAACTTAGTAACCACATCTAGTTAAGAGAAGGAGGTGTGTAACATTCATAATGTCATGTATGCATCTCCCTCTTTAGTCTTATTGAGTGAGTGGGGTATTTTGCTTTCCTTTTTCATTATCCTTAAACCTTCAATATTTCTTAATTCTTTGACATTATTCTTTGACATTTGAATAAATTCTCATTGCATGGGTTGTAGACCATATGCAATGCCCCTTTTTAACCATATTAGGTTAGACTTTTGAATGAACCTTCACTACATTATTGGACGCCCTTCAAACTTCATTCAACATTTGGTCATCGACCTTAATGGAAATATCTTCTCTCCTTTTCAAAATATTGAAAGATTTCATGGATTAATTCTGAAAGATCAGTTGAATAGGCCACTAAGCACTTTAAAAGATAGCCATTGGATAGGACAATAGGCCTCTCCAAAAGATGTCATTAAACACTTTCGAAGGATTAACACAATAGGCCATTAGAGTTCTTCAATTTTTTATCCCACTTCAAAAAAATAAGCTAAAAGGTCATGATCCTTATTTAAAGGTAAGCAACTTGAGTCCATTCAAAAGAATATCTTTTGAATGCCCCCATTAAGTGATGAACCCAATTTGAAAAAACGTATTTCAAATGTCCCGGTATATTACAAAGCCCTTTCAAAATATGCCCATCGACCACTTTTGAAATAATTGTCCAATAAGTCATCAAGTTTCTTTGAAAATCCCCCATATTTTGAAATAATAAACCAATCAAAGGCCATTGGCCTGGGATGGTCCATTGGACATATTGTGAAGAAACAATTCAAAATACCCTTGGGACCAAAATAAAGGCCAAAAATAGCCATCGACAAAGTTAACATTTCAAACTTGCAAAAAGGCTTGAACTTTGGAAAATAAACAAGCTCGCAAGATTTCACTCAATGCCATGTTTACATTTGGCCTTTAGCCATGCCAACTTCCAAGGATACTTCAAATTGAACATTGGAACCACCACTCAAGTTTGAATTCATAAATGATAAAAAGTGCATAATGTAAACTCAAACCAAACAACTCTATGGTTGTTTTGATTCTATCAAAACACACATCTAATTATTTACCAAGGCTAGCATGCAACACCATGCATTCATGACTTTGATTCTAGATGCCACCACTATGCTGGCTACAAGGCCGCAGTGAAGGAAATAAAATAAGGACTCTCAAGGCACCCACCCAACCTAATTACTTTCAATCTCAACCAAACTATTTAATTTATAACTCTCAAACCAACCTTCCCACCAACCTAGCCATGGCACTCCATTCCACAGCCCCAAGCAACATCAAGAATATACCTTTTCTCTGTTCAATAATCCCTCGAGTGTACTAGAATTCCTTTTCATATCTGATCAATAGTCCCTCAAGGAACCATTCTCCCTCTTAAGTGTTCTTAATGTGTGCAAAAGGAGTCTAGTCTATTGTCTACCATCAAGATCAACCCAATATAGTCATCCCTTAGATCTTGAGCATTCAATGAGCAATAATACACAAGAGATGGGAACAATTTCCTATCAACCTAGAATTTATGCTCTAGTATAACCTTCCATCTCTCTCTATCTCTAGCTTACCACCTTCTCTTCATTAGTTTCCTTTGGTCACTTACTAGTTCAAATTATAGATCTAGTGTGAGAATGGTTGGGAGAGTAGCATGGGAAGGCATGAGAAAATGGAAGAATTGATGAGTGATGTGATAGACTATATGAGAGTGGTTGAACAAAATGAACAAGTTCCTTTAAATTTGCATGAAGAGAATGCATGGGAAAAGAGAGGGTTCAAAGTTCCATGTGGTCCAAATTCATTTGGAGGTGGGATCTCTTACACTCTTTAAATGCTTATACTTAATCCCCATGTCCTCATAACTATGGAAGATGGGCTTCCCTACCAACCACCACTTGTATTCAATGATTGGTGGCTACGATTTTTAATAAGGGACATGGTGAAAATATGAAGGTTAAGAGACTGGAGTAACTTAGGAAAACTAGGATTATTTGTCATCCCCTTGGACTCCGTTTCCTCCTCCTCTATAGTGAACTTATAACTCCTCTCGTTTTCTTAGCCACCAACCTTGGACCTTTATATTAATTTTAAATATAATATTAATAGACCTTGTGAATACCATGACAGCTCTATCTCATGGTATATTAAGTATATTTATCAAAAATATGTGCCTATACATTCATTAGTTGAGCCTTGGCTCTGAACTTCTGATACAGGTGGATATTGGTGGCCAACCGCTGATTCCACTTGGATCCCCTCCAGTGCTTTTTTTTTTTTTTTCTTTCCTTAATTATAGCATAGTTTACTATTTTTAGCAGTTTTTCGGGTCCTAAACTTCCGGAGCCATTTTCTGTTGTAGTCCTCGGAGAGATTTTTACAATGGGCTATCATGCACGTCAAACGAAGATAATATGACCAATTCGCGACCCCGGGAAGTTGGCTGTCCAACTCACCCCAACGGGGCCCACAAACTCTTGGTGTTACATCTCCTCGGTTAGGGTTTTGGTTGTTTAGGGTTTTCTCTTATTGTTCAATAATAAAAAGGCCCTTGAGCCTCATTGTAAGACAGTTCAGAGGCATGTAGCCACCACATCTCTTCTCAGAGATAACCTACCATCACCCTAGCTAGTTTATTTCCATCATTGTTTCTAGGCATATTTCAGTATTTTACATTAATGAAATGAAGTATTGTTTCCGCTGCATATCTGTGTTTATGGTTATCTCTATAATTTGTTGCGTTCCTGTTTAAGTTCAGATCAACTTCACACTATGAATTCATATAAGATATTTACACTATTTACGCATGAATCCATTCATATAACTTGACTCCCTTCATTATATCCACTTTTTTATAATTTGATCCAAAACTTTCAAAGGGTTAAAACTAGGATATTATGGATATGTACAATTGAAAGAAAAAAATGAATGAAATAACTGCCTACCCTTCCTTCCATTCTACCTTTCTTAATTTGATGGTTAGTTTGTTCTTGATAAGTGCCAAGCTTGTCATTTTTGCAATCATTGGCTTACCAATCAATAATAACATTTGGGGATTTTCAAAGTTTAATATGAAAAACTTATGCAAGCCTTTTTATTCTTAGTATATTAGACTAATAACTTAGTCCATCAACATGAGAGTAGTTATCATGAAGAGATATGACCTAAGATTGAACACCTCATAAATATCATTTTAGAAGAGAGATACTATAGGAAACAAGAATTTAACAAAGCATTGCAACAACTCTAAGGAAGTGAAGAGGAGACGAGTTGAAAGGGTTGGTTCCCTTATTTGGTTTGAATTGTCATGTGGAGAATTATCTTTTAAAAGGTATATAATGAGTTTCCAAGATTTGCTTAGTTTCCACCCATCATCAATACTAATATTATTTGGGTCTTTTTCAATTTCATTAGCTCCTCTAATGTGTCTTCTTGTGTATTACTCTAATCTAGCAATAAGCCTATCATCCTCTATGCAAATATGATGTTTTAACACATGAGGATGTTGGATGAAGGAAAATTTATTGGTGAGCTCATTTGAAATGTCTGTGCCATGCTACTTTAGTCTTGTTTTCACTAGGCGTTTAGTGTTGTCAATGTATATGTTACCATGAGAACATGGAAATGAATAAACTATTATTTGTTGCTTATGATTAATGATATCCTTAGCTGAGTAAAGCATATTATTTAAGGTATTCATAGCTGTAAGGGTGATCCTTGTATTCTTTCTTTTCAAAATCCTTAATATTTTAGCAATAATTCCATGGATATATGATCACCTTTCCATGATCAATATTAACCCTCCTATTGTGTGTACTAACTTGAGCACAATGTAAGGCTTTATTTCTTTGTCTCTTCTAGCATCCATTTCTTTCAAAAACCTTTGAGATGTTTTCGTTCTTGTTCAAGGTGCTACTTGTCAAAGATTTTGATGATTTTGATTACTCTAGTATTTAAGATCCTTGTCTTTTTGGTTGGCTTGTGGTAAGAATTAGCATGAAGATTGTAACACCTGACCTCACATTTACCCACTTTTACCAGCTTACCAGAGTAAACATGAGCTAAGAGTTACTATGCATGACGCAACTTCCAAGATGTAATTATGGAAATGAGGTCCTCTTCAACACCTAGGGGCACATGATCACACTGATTGTCAATCTATATTAACTAGTGAACATTTTCCCTGAGTTGTGACTACCTCTTGACCTAGATTACAACCCAGTGACATGCATGCGGGCTTGTCAAGGCAGCAAGAGGCCTCCAGTTGCACGGATAACTCATCACAAGTGCGGCTAGAGTTGAAATTTCCTAGTTCTGAGGGTGCGTCCACAGACCCTATTCTAGAATTTTTGGGCTAGCCTATAGGCCAACTGCCCAGAATTCTCCATAACTTTGTCAACAAGTCTATGTGTCTACATGCTTTGTTCCAAGCTACATTCTTTCTCAAACTTGCCCAACACATGTGAATTATTTATACAAACACTTTGTGGCTATGGTACCTATGAGGCATGAATACATAGTTGTTCATTGTTTCATGAGTTTCATCAGATGTTCATCAAGAAGGTTTGTTTCCCTCTCATACTAGCTACCATAAAACACAGGTTAACACACGCATCCATATAAATCATCCAAGATCCTGTCAACCATAAGCAAGATCAATAACAAGAGCACATCACATAATAATAAATATACCATGCATGTAAGAAGAATTTAACCAAAATGAAGCCATGACAAACCAGTCACATAATCAACACATTAAACCAAAGCTCGTGCTCATTGTTCTTATTAAATAATAAAACATATGAACATATGCACAATATCCACCAAGTCAAGGACTTCCACATACCACTTGACCATAGATTGAGCTAAAACAAATCTTTCTTCCAGCCAATCACCCTTGTGCCATATTACAAGCGTGAATTTGGGATTACATGGGATAAGCCAAAACATAACCAAACAGGGAGTCCAGAGAAAAAGCACCTCCACCCTCAAGCCATGGTGATTTCACCCAATATTGGGTCTAGAAATCACCAAAACCAACACAAGCTTGGATGCCTTAGAATTTCTTCACCATACCCAACAGAATTTTCCTATCTCCACCCACCTGTCAAAATCTTACCCGAAGAAAACCATCTCCACTCTCAACCCTTGGGATTTTCCCAAGACCACCTCAACTAGGATCCAAAATCTATCTAGCATCTAAATCTCAACCAAACAGGGAACCCACTTCATCATGGCTATCTAAGAAATGACATAAGGAAAATTTGTATATCACTATACAAATCCTCATGTTGGCTACTCTTTACTTTGTTCTTTTCTGCCTTTGCTTGTTGATGTTCATTCCTTCTTCTTGGCTACTAAACGACTTCCTCTTGCACTCATTTCTTTCCTTGCTTGTCTCTTGCTTGTGTCCAAGTGTTGTGTTCTGGTGCTCCCTCTTGTTGTAGTGTTGTTGTAGCTTCTCTCTCTTCTCTCTTTTTTCCCAAAAAAGAATGCTAGAATGTTGTCTTTCCAATTTCTTTTCTTTTCTTTTCCTTTTCATTCTTTTTCCCTTGCATGCATATTATTTTACTATTTTTATCTTTTTTGTCTCTCCCTCTTCCCCACTTGCTGAAGTGGAATTTATTTCATCTTCCTTTACTTCCTTTGCATTTTGTCTCATGTCTGTGCTGCCCTGTAATAATTAATTTGCCATTTATTTCCTTTGCCTCTTGCTAATTTCAATTTCCGTAGCCAATAAATAATTAGCCACAAGTGGATCCCAATATAATGTTTTTCCCTTCATTAAACTTGGAATACTTGTCCCATGACCTTGGTTTTATTTTTTCTTTTATAATGTCCATACATTATTTATTACATGGAAATTTAACCTGGGGTTGTTACAAAGATACTCACTAGTGTTAGTCTTTTTATAGTAAAATTGATGACCAATGAACCATCTATGTTCATGGTGATTACGATGCCCAAGAATGACAAATAATTCTCTTGCTTAGTTTCTATCATGAATTCTATATGCTCAATTTGGCTTTGTAGGTGATTTAGGAAGTCATCCACTCTCTCCCTTCCATGGGCCCATATGACATATGTCATCCATGAACTTCTTCCACTATTTTGGTTTAAACAGAAAAGTTTCAATGACATTCTTTTTATGTTCCATGTAAATATTAACCACTATGGATGAAAGTGGAGAATTGATAGCTACAACATATTCTTGTTCATACATGTCACCATGAAAGCTAAAATAAGTGGAATTTAAGGACATTTTTACTAGGTTCAGTGTCTCCTCATTCATAATCTTTAATATCACTTTATCGACATTATTAATCAAAACTTTATTGTATAGAGATACAACATCAAAACCAACCATAATATCACTCACATCCAATCTCAATGATTTGGATCGACAAAATCAACCAAGTCCCCGGTGAAAGATTATGTGTTTACGATGAGTCTCAGTGATATGACCTCTAGAGTATCTAGAGTGAGCCATTTCTTTGGATCAATATCCAAGGAGGGGTATTTGAGCAAAATGGTGATCTATTTTATAATTCCATTACTTACACCCTATATGTTCAAACCATTCTCAATAACTTTAATAAATGCGTTATCCAAGTTTAGTTCAAATAGGTTCACAACATTGTTTTTTTCATTCTTGTCCTTAGGGCACACCTTTTTTTTTACCAACTCGTTGCATAGATGATGTATCTCTATGATGTATCCTTGAATGTTCTTCCTAGTTTGAACATAGTTAGTGATAAAATGAGAAAATCACCGATTACTTGTTTTTTAATATAGAAAAAAATCACCCGATTTTGAAAAGTGGTGATTCAGAATATACATTTTTTTAAGTATAATTTTGGCACTTTAATTTTAATTTTAATTTATTTATTTATTTAATTAATTTTAATTTTATATTAATTATTTATTTAGGGGTGTTATGTATCAGTGAACATTTTTTTTAAATGTTAGTGATTTTCATGTTGATTAAAAAGTGCTAATGCAACATCAACTATTTTGCTACATGGCTTATTTTGACACTTTAAATTTTCTAATGAATTAAGTGTGAATATTTTTTTAAATGTTGATTATTTTACCATTTTTCAAATTATCTTATTTATCTTCTTGTTTTTCGTCCTAAGATGTTTATTTTTTAAGGGTTTTCCAAACATGTATTTTTTGTTTTTCTTTGTAATATTTTTTTTATAAAGAAACTTTTAATTTATTTTGCAAAGTTTAAAAAAAAATAATAACATTAATATTTTGAGGTTAGGATTTTTTTTTATATATTTATATATTGTTAATTAATACTTCAAAAACATAAAATAATTGTACTAAAAATAATAATTTTAAACACTTGACAAAAATAAACACATTTTAAATATAGATTAAATAAAAAAAAAAGAATTCCAGGGCTTTTGGCTAAACGACATGTAAATAAAAATATTTTTAGAAAAAATTGAATAATTTTTTTTTTAAATGACAATTTTATTAAATTTATATTGAAAGATGGCTAATTTTTAAATATTTAAAAAAAACTAAATGAGATTTTAAAAAAAAATAATAATAAAATAATTAAATAAATAAAATAAATAACAAAATAAAGAAAAACATTAACACAATTAAAAAAAATTAACTAAACAACATTAAAATAAATAAATTGAAAAAAAAAAAGCAATTAAAAAAACTAATTAAACTAATAAAAACATTTTGGTTAGATAATAAGAAAATTAAAAAAATAATAATAATAAATAATAAAATAGTATTAAAAAAAAAGAAATAAAAACAAATTAACTATAAAAAAAAAAAAATAATAATAAAAGAATAAATATTATAAAAAAATTACAAATAAATAAAACATCTTTAAAAAAAAAGAAAATCAAACTCGGGTGGGCCTAGGTCTGGGCGGTTAGGGGGCTACGGGCATCTCCCGTCTACCCAGGCCCTAGCACTAAGGCCCCTTAGGTGGCAGGGTGATTCTAGCCTCCCCTCGCCCACCCAGGCCCTAGCCCAGGGGCCCCTTGGGCGACAAGACGATTCTCGGCAAGTCCCCGCTTAGCGTATGTCTGGGTAGCAAGTGGATTTTGGGAATCGACCTGTTGCCCAGGGGGCAGTTGGGTTGAGGCCTGGGCGGGTAGGGAGGCTAAAATGTTGCCCACAACTCCACGGTTTGATATTTTTTAATTTTTATAATATTTTTTTTAATTATATATGTATTATTATTTTTTTATTGTTACTTTACGTTTTTTTTAAATTATCATTTTAAACTATTTTTTTGTTAATTTAAAAAAAAATTGTTTTATTTATGTTTTAGTTTTTGTTATATTATTATTATTTTTAATTGATTGTATTCTTTTTTTTTTTGTAAGCTTGGTAGATCTTCCTTTTTCATTAATTATAGAGAAAATTTACACCAGATAGATTGGCTAGGTGGCCTCAACTTGCCCAGTGGGAAACGAAGTCTGTTGGCCACCTATCTGCATTGTATGCCATCCAGTAACAAAAGATTTTAAGTCTTTCTATCTAAGCTATATAAGTCTCAGATTCTTGTCCATACTCTAGAGATCTACATACATATATATTTGGATAAGAAAATGTAAAATCTATCTGCATATATAAACAAAAGCATTAGAAGTGGGCTTGCTAGTCATGTTATTTAGCTGAAGTTGATTCCACTAGCGCTAAATCATTGGCATTCATCCTCGTTAGCTCGGTCTGGACCAAGATACAAGGCAAGTGCCTCTCAATTCGGCCAAGTCGAACATCATGTTTGTGTAGTTGAAACTGCACCTTTTGGAATTCTTGTTTGTAATTCGGCATGCCTTGGACAGTAACAACCATGCCCACCAAAATTTTTCCCCTAGCCTTTCCCAACAGGCTTTTCATCAACTAGTACAAGCAAAGGGTTTGCTTAAATTGAGTGATTCTGCCCCTCAAATTTCCAGGATCCGGGACAAGTGTTCTCCAATCCTCCAGTTCTATGTCCATCTCACTCCCCTGCTTCACTTCTTCTTCCCAATCCTCTAGCAGTTTGCAAATTTCCTCATTAGTGCCTTCTCGGTAGGCAACTACCACTTCACTTATTAACCTTTCAACAAATTTCCTGCCTCTGCATCCCTTTGACAGGCTCGATTCTGTGTCCTTTCTGGTCACTTAGGGCCTCCTTCCACGACCACGAGTTTTTGCAGGACGTGCCATGGTCTATCTGACCCAACCCTGTACATTGCAACAAACCACAATGTAATATGACAGGGAGCTTGCACACAAGTGGTAGGATTACAAAACCCGCCTTCATCACACCCTCCCCTATCAGTTGCAGTGCCCTGCCCTTCGGGGTCACAGGTCAATTCCCCGAAGGGGGCCAACCAACAACCAGCACTAGCGGTTACACTTCGCCTCAGACACCTCATCTCAGCATCAATCTGCCTTGCTTCTTCTCCTCGGTCCCAGGTTGATAAGTGCAACCACTTACCAACTATTAGCTGACCTTGGCTAGCATACCCTTTAACCTTTTCCCAAGACGCGAAAGGAGGACCTGACCCAATCGTCCACCCATCCCTGAGCCCCATGATGCTACCATCATTAATCTTCCTTCCGTAACCAATGTTGCTCCCTTGCTGGACTTCTCGCCCATAGTTCTCAACCTTCTCCCTCATTCCAAGGTTTCTACATACCTCCCTGCGGTTACACATGGACCTAACTTCTCGCTCGTAGTTCTCAACCTTCTCCCTCATTCCAAGGTTTCTACGTACCTCCTTGCGGTTACACATGGACCTAAAATAGAGGCTACCACTCAGAATGCAGGTGGACACGCTGACTCTACCCCCAAGGCCCCTCTCCCTAGATTTACTAACAAGACTCCTATGAGCTACAAAACAAAGCCCTTTTTTCCAGTGCCAACAAAATTCCCATGTGGGAAAGGAGAACTTCAAGGCAAAGAGAAATGGAGAGGATTCTTATCAGGTGCGAGAGATAGACGCAGAACCAAGTAAATTCCACTAGCCTACGCCCCTAATGCTTCTCAATTTTGCAATTCTCCCCCATAATTCCTTCTCCCTCCCTCAAACGAAAACCAGAGCAATTCAACATTGCGAGAGCAGAGAGATAGCTAAGTACATACCTGTTAACCTTCGCACACAGTTGATAGACTTATTGCTATTGGTTGCGCCACAAAACCAGCCCGTTGCACTAGTGTCCTCGTCCGCAATTGCTCCGATCAACACCAACCTTCCCTCCTTCACAGATACAAAAACCAACGTTGTCTTTACTCCTGCTGCCACCTTTCCCATAAACACTGCATGCCATCAGGCAAGGGGCCACCACTACAAAAATTAATATGGATCACAAAATTTTGAGATCGAATAATTATTGTTATCTAGTCTTGTGGAAAGAAAAAGATTGATATAAAAAAGGAGTAAAATTCAAACTTATAAATCTTTCAAAGATGTTGAATATTGTATATTTGTTTATTTATTTTCATTTACTTACACAAGAAGTCATACAAAAGAGAAAAGAAGATTGAAGATATGTATATATATCCATAACCAATCAACTATTATATTAGTGGGAAGCTCACTACTTCTATACATACTCCATTAATATAATAATTATAGTGACATAACCATGTTAGTAAGTGTGGTTCATATATGTCTATCGATCTCATTTCCCCCTTTTCATATGTCATTTGTCATTAGTTATTTTACCATGATGCCATTTTTTATTTGATAATTTGCATGGTAATTTCATAATTGTATTAAGCAAATGTGAAAGGTAAACATGGATTTAGAGATGCAAAGTAATTAATATTTGAAACTCCACTTATGGATGTAAATGAGACAATAAGAACATGCTCGCACCTTTCATTTATGACCATAAGATAAATATTTGGATTAAAAGAAAGATTCATATAACAATGTTCAATAAGGAGGACGTTTATCGACTACGTATATATATTGAAGTATGTGTTTTATTGGGCGTAGTCTAACTTATACACGGAATGGCCTTTTTCACGACATTTTTATGGTTAATTTTAACCGAAATTTGGCAGAGATTTTTAAAAAACTTGAGATTAAGTTGTTTAATCTGTTGAATTTGAGTGTCTCATAGGTTTACCAGGGTGCTGAATCCATTTATGCATTCAAAAATGTATTTTAAACAATAAAAAATCACAGTCTTGCTTGAATTTGCATAGATGGATTCAAGTGAAAAAGGTTATTTCGTATATAAGTTAGACTATGTCATTTTATTGTGGGAAAAACCTCACAATCAATATAAATTTGCTCATAAAAAGATTATAATAATTATTTTATTCTTTATTTTCATTTAATGGGAAAGTTTGTACCTTTACCTTTGAGGATTGATTTTTTAAGATATTTTTTTTTATAAAATTAGATTTCATAAATCTTCATCTTTCATTGTAATAGCCTCGTCACTTTCACCTTTGTAAATGTGTAATATTCTGGAAGAAAACATAGGCATATGGGTTAAGGCAAAAGTGATAATGGATTCCAGGGTTGAGGTGGACTTTGCTTGGGGACAAACGACAAACAAGGGGTGGGTGGCATCATAGGGATTAGCTTGCAAGACTTGGCAAGCAGACAAGGCTAACTAACAAAAAAAATTGGAACAAGATGGACAACTGGACAACATTTGATTGGCCCACAAGTTGTGGGTCAGACTTGCAAAAGAAAAAAACTACAAGATTGGCTAAAGAGATTTTTTGGGGGAGAAGGCAGTGCTCGATGGAGAGAGAGAAAGGATATCAGGTTCAAACATTGTCTAAAGTAGGGATCTATGTCTAAAGAAGGGGACGTTGTCTAAAGCGAGAGCTTGGTTCGTGGCGCAGAAATTCTAGCAGAATCATCCTATTTTGATCCCTACAGCAATCCCCTTACACTCTAGAGTCTGGCTTGGGGGTGGCAGTTGCATGAGAGAGGTTTATTTGTAGTATGCCTAAGGTTGGGAGGATAATTCTCATCCTTGACTCAGTTGCATGTCATCCATTAAGATAAGTATTTCTCTCATGTTAGCCATTATTGTGGCTCTTGAAATATTATGCTACATAGGATTAAAAAGTTGTAGTGTGTATTTTGTGATGGGTAATGAATTGTGTGTAAGTGATGCGGGGATAAAATCAAGTTATGGGCTATGCTACAAAGATTTAATAACATATAGTGAATAGCCTATGTTGTGTATGGTGTGTATACAATTTGATGTGGCAGATACGTAACAAGCTTATGTATATTACGTCGAGGTATCAAAACTGCGATACATAACTCCTAACTACTGATAGGAACAGGGCTCTGCTCTGAGTATCTCTGGGTAGATAGAGACAATTGTTAGCAATCGTGGTTCATAATCCTTATGCTCTTCATTCCATGGTTAACATTTTTTGGGAATTTCTCTTAATCTATGAGGTCAAATTTATCGTTGGCTGTGTTTCCTACTTGTTGGTTGGTGTCCCCACCTTTCCCATAGGCCATACATTATGTTCTCACCATCATCAAGCATTCATACTTTGTGTTCTAGTGTTTCCTGGGTGTTTGCACTTCGCCTGTAGACCACTAAAAACATTCTACATTGTTGGGCATTTTCCTTTTGTTCATAAACCATCGGTCAACTCTCTTACATGCTTGCTGCAATGTCTTACTTCAATGCCTTTTGTCTCACTTAACTTGTTGAGTGTTCCCTTCATCCTCCGTTCAATCCATTTTGTGCTATGTTCATCGCTAGAAAGTAATTCCTTGTTGGATGGTGTAATAAGCCCTCCTTTTGAGCCATACTCTCCCCCTTATTATGACTGAGCAGTGGCTTTATCTTATTGAATAATATAAATTGAATGCTTTGTCATAATGTGAGATGAGTGAATAACCTTCACTTGGTTAACTCTCCTGCTTGGGGAATCTCTTCCACCATGATTTTGGAGCACAAGCCTTCTTCCATATATGCTTTGTGTATTATTGTCTTGCAAATGATTTGGCATGCAGAGGCCAAGCTATGCTTGACCTCTTGTAATGTTGGTTATGGTTAAGTGCACATTTTACCGAACCAAAGATAAACACAACTAAGCTTTCTCATTGATTACTAATACTGGGAACATTTCATTCTCTAATTTGTCTTTAGACTAAAATAGTGTTCCATGGGGTCATCTCATTGAATCTAGCTAAAAAATATGACGACATTTCACAGCTTCACTTGAACCATATATAATAGTGTATTGTCCTTTACACGAAAAGTGTGCCCCATGTTTACGCATCTAATAATGTAACGTAGCATATTGGCTTGTTGCTTTCTCTTCTAGCTCGTGTCTTAAGGCGTTGTTGTATTTTTATGAAGATTACCTATTGCACTGGTTGTGCTCCATTAAGCCATTCATTAGAGGTCACTGTTGTCACCCCAATTTGTAAATTGCATCCACCTATGTCTTGTTATGTCTTGCTGATTACATGACATTTTGTACCAATACCATGTTGTATGTCAAGATTTAAGAGCTTACACTTTGTTACAGATGTTTACATCTTCCCAAAATCTATCTAGCCGACAATGTCGTGGGTGTATTCAAGCAAGTTGTGTAAGTAATCTTAGCTATGTCGTGCAAGATGCTTAGTAACTTCTTCATATTAGATATATATTGCTTGGTGAACTCAATATTGGTCCTTGCTTGTAATTGTATAGAGTTGTGTAAAAATGGGAAAAAGATGTCATGATTCATTGGTTAAGAATTTATGAGAAAATAAGCAGTTAGGCCTCTTGATATCATTGAAAATATTTAATTCTTCTTGAGTAATTGACTGTCACCACCAAAGGGTTTCTTGCCAGTGTTACATTAGCTTTGAGTATGTGACATTATGTGTTCTTCCTTTTGTAAGACTTGGATGCATCTTGCGCTATCATATATAAGCCCATTTATAGTGTTGCATTGGCTTTGAGTATGCAACATGCTTTGTTCTTCATTTCCAAAAACATGGATGCATCTTGCATTGTCATATATAAGTCAAGTTATTACCCTGTTTTATTTGCTTGTGTGGTGTCAACTTCCATTGTTTGCCTGATTATATGCAAGTATTATGTGGGTACATATAAATCTTGATCAAATATGAAATGATTTTCAATTCACTTCTTCTTTGGACTTTTGATAGCCTTTTCAATGTGGGTTTTTGAACTTTGTCAACAAAAATGGATCCACTTGGATAAAAGTTAAATCTCCCATTCTAGCTAGAGTGGGAACCTTCGTTAGTTTATTATGAGAATTATAATGTAGACCCACATTCATAGTAAGAAGAAAATCAAGACAGTTTGAGATCTCAACTTGCAAAATTGGAAAAACTAGGACATCATTTAGGAGCATAGTGGAGTACAACTCATACAATATAGCCAATTATTGCAGTCCAGGTGAAATGAGTAGAGTACAATTCAGATAATATAGACATGCTATAGTCACTGCACAAAGAAATAATTGTAATAAAGCTAGTATCCAGTCACAAATGACTTGCATCTCAATTGAAACCTACCCTTTTGGACCACCATGTCCCCTTCAGCATCAAGAGAGTAACCTGAGTTAGTGACGATATTCCTATAATGGAAAAGAAGGTCAACCCACCAATAATACAATTGAATCACCTTGACTAGGAGGGAGCATAAACTCAAGCTTATTCTGTTTTGGGTTTAATTTTGGCTTAATATGTAGATTTAAAATAATGCGACACAGTATTGACCAAGCCCCAGTTTCATTCAAGAACTGAGGGTAGATCTCAAGCTATGGGACATAACCTGTGTCCTTTGGGTGATCTCTGTTACCTATATATTTTGATAATAGTTGAACAATAACTTACCTTACTTCAAGAAACTGGGGCAGACTTCCCAACCTATGCCTAATAAGCATGTAGATCCATTTGAGCTTTAAGCATGGCCATCTCAGAATTTGGAAAATAAATAAACAATGCAATTACCCCATTCTTCTAACCATGCTACGAGAGTCAAGTAACTTAGTAACCACCTCTGGTTAAGAGGAGGAGGCGTGTACCATTCATAGTGTTATGTATGCATCTCCCTCTTTAGTCTTATTAAGTGAGTGGGGCATTTTGTTTTCCTTTTTCATTATCCTTAAAACTTCAGGATTTCTTAATTATTTGACATTTGAATGAATGCTCATTACATGGGTTGTAGACCATATGCAATGCTCCTTTTTAACCATATTGGGTTAGACTTTTGAATGAACCTTCACTACATTATTGGACGTCCTTCAAACTTCATTCAACATTTGGTCATCGACCTTAATGGAAATATCTTCTCCATTTTTCAAAATATTGAAAGATGTCATGGGTTACTTTCAAAAGATAGTCATTAGATAGGACAATAGGCCTCTCCAAAATATGTCATTAAACAATTTCAAAGGATTGGGACAATAAGCCATTAGAACTCTTCAAATTTTTATCCCACTTCAAAAATAATAAGTTAAAAGGCCTTGGCCCTTATTCAAAGGTAAGCAACTTGAGTCAATTCAAAAGAATATCTTTTGAATGCCCCCTATAAGTCATGAACCCAATTTGAAAAAACATATTTGAAATGTCTCTGTATATCACAAATCCCTTTCAAAATATGTTCATCGACCACTTTTGAAAGAATTATCTAATAAGTCATCAAGTTTCCTTGAAAATCCCCCATCTTTTGAAATAATAAACCAACCAAAGGCCATTGGCCTAGGATGTTCCATTGGACATATTGTGAATAAACCCTTCAAAATACACTTGGGACCAAAATAAAGGCCAAAAATAGCCATCGACAAAGTTAACATTTCAAATCTGCAAAAAGGCTTGAACTTTGGAAAATAAACAAGCTCGCAAGCTTTCACTCTATGTCATGTTTACATTTGGCCTTTAGCCACACCAACTTCCAAGGATACTTCAAATTGAACATCAGAAACACCACTCAAGTTTGAATCCATAAATAATAACAAGTGCATAATATAAACTCAAACCAAACAGCTCTATGGTTGTTTGAATTCTATAAAAACATGCATCTAATTATTTAGCAAGGCTAGCATGCAACACCATGCATTCATGACTTTGATTTCAAATGCCACCCCCAAGCTGGCTACAAGGTCGCAGTGAAGGAAATAAAAGAAGGACTCTCGAGTCACCCACCCAACCAAATTACTTTCAAGCTCAACCAAACTATTCAACTTAGAACTCTCAACCCAACCTTCCCACCAACCTAGCCATGGCACTCCATTCAACTATCCCACTCAACATTAATAATATACCTTTTCTCTATTAAATAATCCCTCAAATGTACTAGAATTCCTTTTCATCACTGATCAAAAGTCCCTCAAGGAACCATTCTCCCTCTTAAGTGTTCTTAATGTGTGCAAAAGGAGTCTAATCTATTGTCTACCATCAAGATCAACCCAGTATAGTCATCCCTTGGATCTTGAGCATTTATTGAGAAATAATAAACAAGAGATGGGAACAGTTTCCATTCAACCTAGAATTTATGATCCACTATAACCTTCCATCTCTCTCTATCTCTAGCTCACCATCTTCTCTTCGTTAGCTTCCTTTGGTAGCTTACTAGTCCAAATTATAGGTCTAGCATGAGAATGGTTGGGAGCATAGAGTGGGAATGCATGAGAAAATGGAAGAATTGATGATATGATAGACTATATGAGAGTGGTTGAACAAAATGAACAAGTCCCTTTAAATTTGCATGAAGATAATGCATGGGAAAAGAGAGGGTTCAAAGTTAATCCCCATGTCCTCATAACTATGGAAGACAAACTTCCCTACCAACCACCACTTGCATTCAATGATTGGTGGCTAGGCTTTTTAATAAGGGACATGGTGAAAAGATGAAGGTTAAGAGACTGAAGCAAATTAGGAAAACTAGGATTATTTATCATCCCCTTGGACTCCCTTTCCTCCTCCTCTATGGTGAACTTATAACTCCTCTCATTTTCTTAGCCACTAGCCTTGGACCTTTATATTAATTTTACAAATAATATTAACAGATCTTGTGAATACCATGAAAACTCTATCTCATGGCATATTGGAAGCATATTTATCAAATATATGTGCCTAGACATTCACTACTTGAGCATTGACTTAGAAATTCACACTGTGAATTCATATAAGATATTTACACTATTTGCACATGGGGCCATTCATATAAATTGACTTCATTCATTATATCCACTATTTTACAATTTGATCCAAAACTTTCAGAGGGTTAAAACTAGGATATTATATATATGGACAATTGAAAGAAAAAAATGAATGAAAGAATTGCCTACCCTTCCTTCTGTTCTACCTTTCACAATGTGATTGCTAGTTGGTTCTTGATAAGTGCCAAGCTTTTCATTTTTGCAATCATTGGCTTACCAATCAATAATAACATTTCTGGATTTTCAAAATTTAATATGAAAACCTTATGCAAGCCTTTTTTATTCTTAGTTTATTAGACTAATAACTTAGTCCATCAACATGAGAGTAGTTATCATGGAGAGATATGACCTAAGATTGAACACCTCATAAATATCATTTTATAAGAGAGATACTATAGGAAACAAGAATTTAACGAAGCAATGCAACAACTCTAAGGAAGTAAAGAGGAGAGGATTTGAAAGAGTTGGTTCCATTATTTGGTTTGAGTTGTCATGTGGAGAATTATCTTTTAAAAGACACATAATAAGTTTCCAAGATTTGCTTAGTTTCCACCCATCATCAATACTAATATTATTTGGGTCTTTTTCAATTTCATTAGCTCTTGTAACGTGTCTTCTTGTGTATTACTCTATTCTAGCAATAAGCCTATCATCCTCTATGCAAATATGATGTTTTAACACAAGAGGATGTTGCATTAGTGAACTCATTTGAAATGTTTGTGCCATGCTACTTTAGTCTAGTTTTCACTAGGCGTTTAGTGTTGTCAATGTATACGTTACCATGAGAACATGGAAATGAATAAACTATTATTTTTTGTTTATGATTAGCTATATCCTTAACTGAGTCAAGCATATTCTTTAAGGTATTCATATATGTAAAGGTGATCCTTGTATTCTTTCTTTTCAAAATTCTTAATATTTTAGCAATAATTCCGTGGATATATGATCCCCTTTCCATTATCAATATTCACCCTCCTATTGTGTGTACTAATTTGAGCACTATGTAAGGCTTTATTTATTTGTCTCTTCTAGCATCCATTTCTTTCAAAAACATTTGAGATCTTTTTGTTCTTGTTCAAGGTGCTACTTGTCAAAGATTTTGATGATTTTGGTTCCTGTAGTATTTAAGATCCTTGTCTTTTTGGCTAGCTTATGGTAAGAATTAGCATGAAAATTGTAACACCCAACCTCACATTTACCCATTTTTACCAACTTACCAGGGTAAACATGAGCTGAGAGTTACTTTGCATGACCTAACTTCCAAGATACAATCATGTAAATGGGGTCCACTTCAACACCTAGGGGTACATGATCACACTGCTAGTCAATCTATATTCACTAGTGAACATTTTCCCTGAGTTGTGACTACCCCTTGACCTAGATTAAAACCCGACGACATGCATGCAGGCTTGTTAGAGTGGCAAGAGGCCTCCATCCACACGAATAACCCATCCTCAGTGCGTCTAGAGTCAAAATTTCCCAGTTCTAAGTGTGCCTCCATGAACCATGTTCCAGAATTTTAGGGCTAGTCTATAGGCCAACTGCCAAGAATTCTCCATAACTTTGTCAAAAATGTCTATGTGTCTACATGTTATATTCTAGGCTATGTTCTTGCTCAAAATTTCCCAACACATGTGAACCATTGATACAAACACTTTGTGGCTATGGTACCTATGAGGCATGAATATATAGTTGTTCATTGTTTCATTAGTTTCATTAGATGTTCATAAATAAGGATTGTTTCCCTCTCATACTAGCTACCATAAAAAACAGATTATCACATGCATCCATATAAATCATCCAAGAGCCTGTCAAGCATGAGCAAGATTAATAACAAGATCACATCATATAATGATAAATATACCATGCATGCAACAAGCATTTAACCAAAATGAAGACTTGACAAACCAGTCACATACTCAACACATTAAACTCAAACTCGTGCTCATTGACCTTATTATAGAATAACACATATTAACATATGCATAGTATCCACCAAGTCAAGGACTTCCACATACCACTTTACCATAGATTGAGTTGAACCAAGTATTTCTTCCGGACAATCACCCTTGTGCCATATTCCAAGCATGAATTTGGGATTACATGGGATAAAACAAAACATAACCAAATAGGGAGTCCAAAGGAAAACCACATCCACCGTTAAGCCACAGTGATTTCACTGAATACTGGGTCCAGAAATCACCAAAACCAACATAATATTGGATGCCTCAGAATTTCTTCACCATACATAGAAAAATTTTCCCATCTCCACCCATCTGTCAAGAGCTTACCCAAAGAAAACCATCTCCACTCTCAACCCCTGGGATTTTCCTAAGACCACCTCAACCAGGTCCAAAATCTATCTCGCATCCGAAACTCAACCAAACAGGGAACCCACTACATCATGACTATCCAAGAAATGACATAAGCTAAGGTTGTACATCACTGCACAAATCTTCGTGTTGGCTGCTCTTTTCTTTATTATTTTTTGCCTTTACTTGCCGATGTTCAATCCTTCTTCTTGGCTGCTACATGAATTCCTCTTGCGCTTCTTGCTTTCCTTACTTCTCTCTTGCTTGTGTACAAGTGTTGTTTTCTAGTGCTCCCTCTTGTTGTAGTGTTGTTGTAGCTTCTCTCTCTCTTTTCCTCTCTTTTTCCCCAAAAGAAAATGCTAGAATGTTGTCTTTCCAATTTCTTTTATTTTCTTTTCCTCTTCCTTCATTTTCCCTTGCATGCATATTCTTTTACTATTTTTATCCTTTTTTGTCTCTTCATCTTCCCCACTTGGTGAAGTGGAATTTCTTTAATTTTCCTTTGCATTTTGTCTCATGTCTGTAATGATTAATTTGCCTTTTAATTCCTTTGCCTCTTGCCAATGCCAATTTCCATAACCAATAAATAATTAACCACAAGTGGATCCCAATGTAATTTTTTCCCCTTCCTTAAGCTTGGAATGTGTCCCACAACCTTGGTTTTATTTTTTCTTTTATAATGTCAATACATTATTTATTACATGGAAATTTAACATGGGGTTGTTACAAAGATACTCACTAGTGTTAGTACTCTTATTGTAAAATTGATGCACCAATGAAGCATATATGTTCATGGTGATTAATATGCCCAAGAATGATAGATAATTATCTTGCTTAGCTTCTATCATGGATTTTATGAGCTCAATTTGGCTTTTTAGGTGATTTAGGAAGTCGTCCAGTCTCTCCCTTCCATGGGCCCATATGACATATGTCATCCATGAACCTCTTCCATTATTTTGGTTTAAACATAAAAGTTTCAATGCCATTTTTTTGTGTTCCATGTAAATATTAACCACTATGGATGAAAGTGGAGAATTGATAGCTACACCATATCCTTGTTCATACATGTCACCATGAAAGCTAAAATAAGTGGATTTCAAGCACATTTTTACTAGGTTCATTGTCTCCTCATTCATAACCTTCAATATCACTTTAACGACATTATCAATAAAAAAATTACTATATAGAGATACAACATAAAAACCAACCATAATATCACTCACATCCACTCTCAGTGATTTGGATCAACAAAATTAACCAAGTCCCTAGTGAAAGATTATGTGTTTACGATAAGTCTCACTGATATGACCTCTAGAGTATCTAAAGTGAGCCATTTCTTTGTATCAATATCCAAGGAGGAGTATTTGAGCACCCTAGTGATCTATTTTACAATTCCATTACTTACATCATATATGTTCAAACCTTTCTCAACAACTTTAATAAAGGTGTTATCTAAGTTTAGTTCAGATAGGTTCACAACATTGTTTTTTTCATTGTTGTCCTTAGGCCACACTTTTTTTTACCATCTTGTTGCATATATGCCCTATCTCTATGATGTATCATTGAATGTTCTTCCCACTTTGATGAGATGCATGCACTGATTCTCACCCATACATTAAGGTGAACATCTCCATCGAATTTATGATGTAATTCCAATGATTTTTTGAGCATGGCATCCAATTTTCACCTTACCTTTTTAATTTTGTTTTCTATAAGCATTAATCCCAAAATTTTGAAGTTGTTTTTATTTATTTTGCTCTATTTTTTTAACCATGAGTAGAGTATATTTATGTTAAGAAAAAAATTGTAGCTAGGGTCATATCAAAAATACAACAAAGGTTTTCTTTAAGGCATCTAGACATAATTTAAAAAGAGAATTATCTAGTATCTTATACTTACAACTATAACATGCTAAAAAACTACTTCCAAAAGATCTTGCTAGTATATTCTACAATTTTGACCTAAAAAATTGGTTACTTCAAAAAAATACACAAGCTTAACAAAAGCATGTCGATGGGTTGCTCATCTCAAGTTGCAATGGCTAAGTCTAAATCCACTTTGACAATTTTTGCATTCTCTAGAAGTTGGTGGATAGTTTCATCTTCCCTGAGAGCCACATAGTTTGAATTGATGGATTGCACCTGTTGGTATGTGCCTAATTGATCCCCTTTGGACATATTTATGGCCATAGTGTGGTGCATAGTGTAATTTTCTTCCAAAACAAACATTTAGCACTGAATTGAACCAAGGTTTACTGAAGCTATTTGAGAGATTACTAGATTGTCATGTTTTTGGATTCTTCTTGTAACTACCACAATAACACTTTTGTTACCCTAAATGGCTTCCTTATGGCTTCTCAAAGTCCTCCTAATCTCCTACAATTCTCTATAATCCATTTTATAACTAGAATTGTACAATATAAACTTGAAATTAGGGCTCTTATGGCTCTGACTCACACTTTTACAAAGGTTTATGGGAGAAATAATTCAAAATATAATAAGTCCAAGTTTAAAAGTAGCACCCCTTAAGGAGTGATGTTGATAATAGAGGAAAATGAGACATTTCTCAAAAAGAAACTAGAGAGAGCACATTTCTCTTGAGAAGGAAGAGACAAAGTGAAAATGAGTCAAGAGGGATCTACACAAACAAGACAAGACCAACCACTAAGAGCAAACGGCTAAAAAAAGAGGGCAAGTGCTAAGTAGTTCTAGGAAGAGACAGAAAGCAAGAGAAATACCCAACAAAGATGATAACTCGATGGGAAGCCTCTATACTCCAAATGACTACACTAGACACTCTAAATGAACAAAGAAATGATGGACTAGCTTACTTGAGCACCAATATAGAACGGAGACAATGTGAAATAATCAATGTAAGAAACTAGAGTCCACTAGATTAGGGAAAGAGCCAACATGCTTGTAATTCCACATTGAATAGTCCTCAATCCATTATTCCACAATGATGTTAAGGAAAAACTCTCATTGGTTTAAGAGCATGGGAGATTAAATGAAGATTCATGCAACCTAAGGAGGTTTCCCTTTCACCATAACTACTCTATTGAATGATGAACTTGCTTTGTACTTTGCAATATGGATTATTAATTGAACACATTGTGCCTTGTCCTACATTAATAACTAAGGAAAAGGTTGATGGCTACGATTTCCATTGAAAGTTATTGTTGGACACCTAATCCTAAATGGGTTAGTGTGGAAGCCGAATAGACTAAGTAGTCCAAGGGACCTTGGGATGTGAATCCCAACGGTCACCATATTGTACTATAAATGTACATCTATTGTTAATAAAAATGTAATGCAAGCTTTATCTTTCATATTTTCTCTCGTTCACCATGTGTGTTTAACATGGTATCAAAGCAGGCGTATTCCTGCCCTGCATAATTAATTTGAGCCATTTGTTTATGGCCTATTTTGTGCAGTTTATTTCTGCCATATTTATTTGAACGTCCTCACTGCCATGAACGTTCCTGAAAGAAGTGTTGTCCATTATCCTCTGTCCTGACATAACGCCTCTGTCCTTCCAGCGCTGCATGCCTCTGGCTAAACGCATCTGATGCATCTGTCTGGTTAATGCCTGAAGGAGAATGCTGCTTTTGTACCTACTCCACCTGCATACAAAAGGCTGCTCTCTGCATACAAAACGCTCCTGCACTGTCATTTCTTGTTTCAGCGCTGATGCCTGACATGGTATGAGAAACGCAGGTATCAGTTCTTGTATTTACGCTTGTGTATTACATTGAACGCAACATATGTTGATCGCTGCCTCATCCATCGAACGGCCTCCCATCTATACCTCGGCCCCTCCACCTTCCGTTCTACCCACGCAGCCGTAATTTTCAGATTGCGGGTCGAATTCGAATGCACTGTAACTGGCCTGAACAAATTAGCCATACTTGAAGATCTCTCGTCTCAGATTCTCATCCAAGGGATCAAGAAGTCCTTCCCAGTTCTGCAAAATTTCAAACGCGGTAATAACGGCTAGCCAGCTCGACGTGAAGGCAGTGGGGGCCTTGAGGTTGCCTTTTTGGCGTTCAAAATTGGCTACACTACCATAACATAAATATTGATTTCTCAGTGACATCACTGGTTTGGAGTCATCCACAGCCTGTGCACCAGTGCGGCAATTGCCTTTTACATGAAGCCATCCTTTCACTTTTACTTTTGAGATTCTCAGAACTGAGGGGCTAGACGTTGGTGATGGAGTTGGAAAAGTTGTCGAATTCGAAGGGGACGGAGAAAACACAGAGTAGTCATCACCTGTAACGGAATTAGCTGAGAAATACTGCTCCATTATTGGAGACGAATACTTAGTATACACACTTCTCTGGCTGAATCCCGCCACTTCTTCCACATATGTTTTTACACTATTTTCTTTACTAGTTGAGTCTTCACTGCGCGATGTATGAGCCTTGGTTCTCAGCCCATAAAACAGTTCTGAGAGTGTTCCACAGCGGTGCTTTGCTGGATAATTATTCATTTGGTTTCCTGGCATGTTTTTTGAGTATGCGAATTCCGAAGTTTTATCTATGATTTCACACTGTTCAGTGCAGATTTCATCATCTTCTTTGTGCGCCCATAATCTTATATTGTTCTGCTGCTTATGTGAAAACTGACATTGACTAAGGGCTTGATAACATTACAGTGTATTGTATGACTAGTATCACTAGCATGAGATATGACTATGGTATGGCTCTTACGTCATGAGGAATGACTCTGGACCTTATTCTCTGAGATCTGTATTGCTCTCTCAGTAGCATCGAATACAACAGCACGCAATATAATGGCTCGATGTATTTGCTCTGTGGCTTGATATGATCGACAAAGGCTCATTGTGGCTTGTTTATATATATATCAGTAGCTTTTTATATGATTAGTTGTAGCATTCCATCGATATTTGATTACACCTTCAATCACCTGAAGTGAAAAGAACTTTGTATTCAGATACTACTCCATATACTACTTTTATGAGTTGAATTTCAAGCAATACTCACTTTGCTGGACTGGCTCGACGGAACACACTGGTTGCTCTATTGCAGTATCTAAAACATGATAAAATCTGTTTTGAATTAAGAGTTTTGAACACGTGCCTTCTGAGAGTCCTGGGAGGCGGTTTTCATATGCGTAGTCCACCCTTCGCTCACTGAAATTGCAAGCAGATCTCTCTGAAAATCAGTGGATTTGGGCATGTGAAGCTCGCTGTTAGAGTGTTATCTACTATTTTTGTATCGTTTTTATTGTTAGATAATGAAAGGATTTGTCTGGCATCGGCATTTCAATGTCGTTCGAAGAATAATAGCTCCCCATTCAACTCAATCTCAACAGGCCTCAAGAAGAATATCTAAAGCTAACTTCAGAGCAGACAAGAGGGTTTCATCGCTATGTCGGTTCGTCACATTCAGTTCATAGACCGGGTTAGGAATCATTTCTACAATCTGCGCCAATTGTGTTAAAATATGTGAAGTTCCTTGAATACCATACGTTATTCTAACACTAGCAAGCATTCACATCCACAAAATGTTTGACAAAAAATATTGCCCCCTTTAAAGTACTCAATCCAGCGCTACTCCATACAATTAAGTCGTTATTTCCTGTAACTAAGCATTTCAATGAGCAGCCGGTGAAGGATCACGCGCAATACCATCCTTCAGTATTCACCTGCTATTGTCATGGTCTAACTTGGATTTACGTAGCGTTTACTTATCGTAATTCATTGTCTATGAGAGATAATGGCCAAACTTGAAGATGCATTAAAGTTATTGAATATCCTAATTCATTCCACTGTTGATGAGATGGTCAAAGTCAACAAAGAAACTCTTTTTGACATTCAAACTTATTTTCAAAATGCACAAGAAAAGATCGATTTTTTTGCAGCTTGAATCACAGCTACAGCAAGAAGAGCTACATCAAAATAGACACCATTCTGAACCTGTTTTTGTTCAGAACATTGAGACAACCACCCATCAGCGGCATGTTACAGTTCATTCAGATTTAGTACCAAACAAAGCAGCAAGGTTACATGCAGATGCAGAAGTTCAGTCTGCACTTCCCAAGCCCATTATCAGACCTTGGGAACAGCTTGTCCACAACAAGCACAAAACTGGTCTTGGATATGACAAGGACTTGTCCTTTCATATTCCAGACTACTCAAAACCCATTCAGTTTCAGAGTGTTGGTTTCATTCATG
>APFE031664128.1:0-21810 GCA_000404065.3 Pinus taeda | reverse complement strand
GCAGAGTATCGTGGTGGCATAGAGGCTAGTAAGGAAGCCTTGTGGCTTCGTCAGATCCTATCAGAGTTTGGTTTTCAGCAGCAGCATCCGACTACACTTTGGTGTGATAATCAAAGTGCCATTCAGCTTTGCAAAGATCCAGTCAGCATCAGTGCAGCAAACACATTGAACTTCACATGCACTTCATCAGAAAGCTCATTCATGACCATGTTCTTGAAGTGCAATATTGTTCAACAGATGATCAGGTTGCAGACATCTTCACAAGGCTCTCACAGAGGCGAAGTTCACTAAACTTCGATATATGCTTGGATTTCAGGAAGTTGTCACTAAGGGGGGATAGGCTCTAGTGCCTCCTTCCTTCTCCTATTGTGTCATATTTGTAAATGCTTCAATCCTATCCCAAGTTGTTCTTAAGGGGGGATGTTAGGATATTCCGACACATAGGAATAGTTAAGTATAACTTTGTCTAGTATAGAGTTAGGTAAAGTGTGTTTCTTTACTATGCACATTTGTAACTTATAGCCCAACAGTCACGATATGTAGTGATCCGACGGTTCATTCTCTCCTCAGTATTACCGAGACTTGATCCGTGGCTTGACACCCGATTGGTCCATGAATTCTATTTAAAGCGCATGGAGGGTCATTTGTAGGTTAACCGTGCAAGAGAGAATCTTATGTAAATTTTCATTCTTTTATTAATAAATTTCCTGTAGTGGCCACGTTGGCACAGGTCGTGGACTGTTTCCCTCTTTGAGGGTTTTAACCACGTCAAAATACTATTGTATTGATCTGTGATCTGTTTGTGAGCGGTGTCCTTTTGGTGTTCTGTCTGAGAAACTTACCCTGTAAATTCCTACAGAATATTGCCATCAATGGAAAAGGAGGATATTTTTAATCAAGTTTTTCATTGATGTCAATATGGCATTGACCGAGATGGAAAATATCCTTGAGATGCCTAATGAATATCATGAAACCCTAGAATGAGATTATAAGGTTGAAGACAATGGATGCCTAGTTCCAAATGATGATTTCATAACTCTTGTTTGATAAGAATGTCATGAATTAATATGTCAAGCCACTAATGAAGAATCCTTAAGAAGTGCCAAGTAACGAGTGTCAATCATATGCCTTGATTGATGATCTAAAAGCCCTTGATGACATATGGAGGACTACACTTGATGATTTCATACACTTCATGAATGACCACACTTGATGAGGTCTTGATAACATGGTTGAATATCGTTTGATGGTTGGAAGACTATTTTGGAGTTCTCCTAATGATGTTGCGCTACAACATATCACTGCACCATTATATGATGACACAGGATGATACACTCATTATTGGATACACTCATGGTGACATAAATGCAGCACTCCTACATGATGACACACTCATACATTGATAGCAATTAAGAAGCCAAATAATGAAAAAGACACATTGTCCCAAACATTCCTCATGTTTTCCTCACTTTTTTTATGCATAAAATTTAAGGATAGTTACGAAGAAAAATAATTTTTTTCCACCTTTGAAGCATATTTTCTCAATGGGACCTAAACCATCTTAAAGAGGATTTCTTCCTCCTTCTATTGAGCCTTTACTTGCCCCAAAACTCCCAATGGTTGATGAGAAAATGAATTTTTAAGTTGAGAAATATATATTTTATTGCAAGCCGACCTACATTCAGTCGTACAACTCAGCCTCACTTCAAATAGACATGTCCCTTCAGTTATAAACGAAATATCTATAAATAGACATCTAGACACTTCATTTTGATAAGAAATTCAGGCAAGGTTTTGGAGATACAAAGTACAAAAGAAAACAGAAGGTCGAGGAGAACAAGGAGAGTGTCGTTTAGGACGAAAAAAAGGATAATTTTGTTTGGGCATCAAACCTTGGTCGAAGTTGTCATAGTTTCCATGGTCGAAGCTATTGTATTTGTTGTGGTTGAAGTTGTTGTAGTTGTCGTGGCCAAAGTTTTTGTAGTTGTCATGGTCGAAGCTTCCATAGTTGCCTTGGTCAAAGCTACCGTAGTTGGAGCGGTCGAAGCTACCATAGTTGCCTTGGTCAAAGCTACCGTAGTTGGCGTGGTCGAAGCTATTGTAGTTTTCATGGTCGAAGTTGTCGTAGTTTCTGTGGTTGAAGCTATTGTGGTCAAAGTTGTCCTAGTTGTCATGTTCAAAGTGTTGATTTATTTGGATTAAACAAATAGATATTGTTGAAGTCTTCTCTTGAGAACAAAATAGGGAAGATTTGGAGAACTTTGTGAAGCAATAGATTTAAGATTTGTGGAGATCATTAAAGACCATGATGCATTGAAGCCATGATGAGGTGACCTTGAAGAAGTTTTGTTTGGGTAACATGAAGAGTTGTGGAGACATCTTGTTGAGAATAAAAAGTTGTCATTGATGAGCTAAGTGATTTGGAGATCAAGGGCATTGCTGAAGCTGAAGATTGACATGGCTCATTAAAGAAGACATTTGGAGTCATGAAGTATAACCAAATATATCTGAACGAAGTAAAACAAGGGTTGGAGCCCAAGAGGTTGGAGCCTTGAAAAGACAAGGTTGGTGCCTTGGAAGAGAGGGTTGGAGCCCTATAGGATCAGAGTCCTCAAGAAACCAGGTCAGAGCCTGAACCAAATATAGTGTTGGAGCCCTTGAGGTTGGTGCCTCTAAATTGACAAGGTTGGAGCCTTGTAAGTCCAAGTTATTGATTCGAAAAATACAGGTTGGAGCCTGGGAGATTGAAGATCGGTGTCTTCATTTAGGGTTGGAGGCCTACATATATTGTTCTTGATTTATTGTAAATAATAAATTAATAAATTCATTTATTCTTATTCTTCATTTTGTTTTCTAAATATAAGTGATCTAACTGGTAAAAATAAAAATTGAAAATAAATACTGATTCACCCCCCTCTCAGTATTTCCAACATGGATAAGAACTCCCAACTTACCCTACTTATCTATATATTCCCAACCTTCTATGTAGTTGGGGTTGGACTTTGGAGAGTGATTCTGCCCTTATGTTGTTGTGGTGAGTGGTTATTATCTCATGCTTTTAGGGCGATTGGAAGTGCATATTATGACAAGGAAAGGTCAAGTCAACAACTTGGCGGAGCTCCTCTACAAGGTCAACTACTACTTATGGTTGTAATCTCCTTTCATTTATATTAATGCAATGAATTCATTGTTTTCCTATGTGTGATGTTGTTATTCCACTTATTTCAATACCATGTTGATCTTTTGAATGAAGTACTTAGATGATACTTTATAGATCTCGTAGTTTGTTGGTTTGTGTTATCTAACTGTGTAGGTTCTAATTTTGGCATTCACAGCTGGAATTGGAGCTTCCAAGCTAAAGAAGGAGTGAAGTGTGTGAAGGATTATAGGTAGGCCTCACTCTGTCATCTATTTACTCTAAGTAAAAGCATTGTGTTCCTTGTCTCTCTGATGTTCTAAGTTAGAAACCGACCTAGGGGAGATAATTTTGTCTGCAATCGTAAATCTCATATAACACTTTGAATTTTTAAAATAAATATAGAGACACATTTTGTCCATTAGGAAGCCAATTCTCTCATTTGACCAATTCTACTCAAAGATTCTTCCATAACTATGAATTTATATATATTAATTGTTCTATGAATTTTTAAACCTTTATATGGATCTAGGTACTTTTCTTGGTTGTTAGAGGCTGCTTCTAGGCCCCAACTTTAGGTCAATTCAAATTGTTCGTTAGGGTTGTAAAGAACTTGAACCTCAAGACCTACCAACCCAAGAAGAAAGATATTTTCATTATGTATTAAACATGGATATATGGAGGGAATAATCTGAGACATATATAAATCCAATGCTTCTTGTAAATAAAAAATAATAAACTACCAATAAAAGGCTTTCCATTTCACCCAATAGTTTGAGTATACGAATGCATTTATCATCACCTTACATAATTTTAATCCCTTGTTTGTTATAATTGAACAAACCTTTGACATTACAATTGTAACAATGGAAATTGTGAAATTGACTGACACTAGCACATATTTAATTGATGTTAATATTTTTAACACCCTCCTTCGTCATACTAAATCTATAACAATTTGTTTTTGAACTTCATTTTCTCATAGGCAACGTTTACTCCATCTTTCCAAAGTTCTTATCAAAACATGCCTAAGCATATGATTCCATAATGCTACATTTTCTTATGCTTCTTTTAACATCCCTTCCTACTCCAAAATCATTTTCAACTTTTAGGGACCAACCTTTATACACATTATACTTATTCATCCTCACACCCATAAATATTTGTGTTATGAGACTCAATATGATCTAGGTGGACATTGGTGGCCATCCGACTATTGCACTTGGTCCCTCACCATTGTTCTGCCAGTTTATTTTATTTTATTTTTTTATTTTATTTTATTTTTAGTTCAGTTTACTATTTTTGGCAGTTTTTCGAGTCCTGAACTTCTGGAGCCGTTTTGAGGCCCTAAACGACATTTATTTAGCCTAATAAATCAAATGAACACCCACACTAGGATGGTTTGCCCAAAATTCAGCTTGGAATAGGTGTCCCATAATCGTGGTTATTATTTTTTCCTTGGAATTTTCACTAGGCTTGTTATAGGGAGTGAGAAAACTTTGGAGACAAAGTAAATAGATTGAATATCAACATAAATCCATCAAATATTGGTGGAAATTATGATGGTGTTTGTCATAGTGTAAATACCTCTTGATGGTCACTCATAACTAATTAAATCTGAAGGCTTTGAAATTTTATGTTCATCTAGGGGTATTAAATGAAAGCACACTATATGTTATTAATTCTTGGTGGCACTTAAGAATAGACTGTGATCCAAATCTAAACAGGAACGCAACAAATTACAGAGATAACCATAAATACAGAGATGCAGTATAAATAACACTTCATTTCACTAATATCAAATAATGAAATATGCTTACAAACATAACGGTAATGAGACTAGCTCGGGCAATGGTAGCTTATCTCTGAGAAGAGATGTGGCAGCTACATGCCTCCGAACTGTGTTATAATGAGGCTCAAGGGCCTATTTATCATTGGAAAACATGAGAAAACCCAAAACAACAAAAACCCTAACCCCAAGAGATGTAACAATTCCATCATGGTTGTGGTATAAAGTTTGACAAAGGTAGCGCACTTCATTATAGAGAAGTCTAATTATTCAGCTAGTGATGTAGCATAGTTCTTCATCAGAGATGTGGTCAGATTGCACGGCGTTCCGAAGAAGATTATGTCTGACAGGGGTGCTAAGTTCACTTCCAAGTTTTTGAAGGTGTTGTTTGTAGGTTTTGGGATAGATTTGGCCTTAGTACAACTTATCATTCACAAATAGATGGACAAACAGAGAGGGTCAACAAGATATTGTAGGAAATGTTGAGGATGTAGGTGATGCATCAATAGAGGAGATGGGAAGAGTACCTTCTATTGGTTGAGTTTGCTTACAAAGATGTGTTGGATTATGGGGGCCTGACCCAGGTTCAGAGTTATTTATCCAAACAAATACCTACACTACTGGCCCTTTCGGTGTCAGCCCGTGGAGCGCAGATTGAAGTCTCACCCGAAGCAGTATGGGGGGATGCTAGAACCAAGTTTCTGCACCCTTGAGATGGTTGTGATGTTGGTAGTCCAACTATACCTACCTTCGTGCAGGTTGCTTTGCGCTCTGTTCCACCCTTCAGTACCTGCACGAAGTGTTGCAATCAACCTTCACGCAGTCCTAACCAGGGGCTGAAGTCCTTTTGCACTGCCAGGGCAACGAACTGCACTTTTTCCGAGCTAGACTAAGTATCTTACTTATATTCTTTAATAGATCTTAATTATCCTCGCGTAAACATATATTCTATCTTGCGTTCACTTAACCAATATAGTTATACACATTTGCGCATCATATAAGCATTAGAAGTGAAATTCATACCCAATATAATTGATGCATAAACAGGAAATAAAGACACATAAATGGTAGAAACTTCTCTTTATTAATACTTCCAGATAATTACAGACTTGACTCACCCTGCGCACTCAGCTGTGGATTACTAGGACTCTACACACTCAGCTGTAGAGCCTCTACCTACGCTACGACCCAAAACTAGACTTTACACTTCAGGACTATCTCGCATACATCTTCATTCCTTATACATTACATGTTTTTTAACTAATTAGAGCTTCGCTCTATTTATACAATCCCATGGTCTGCGGACCATGGGTAGATCTTCTACAGCCGACATTACATTATCAAAATAAGGGCGGACAACCCTATGAATCTTTAACAACTACGCACTTCGTGCCTACAAAATGTGGAGTCTTTACATTGGAATTACAAAATCGGACAAAAATCTAGGCTCTAAGACCGAAAACTTCCCTTGGGGGATCCTACACCCAACAAGCCCCCAACACAAACATCGTGACTCGCCCTTGAGTCACTCTGCAAGTGCGGAGATCTTAGCGCGAAGACCTCTCAGCTCTATTTGGATCACTGCAAGTTCGATAGTGCACTGAGTGGCTGCCTGCTGGACTTCCTTGTTGTACTTCTGCTGCAGCTTGTGCACCTTTGTCTCTAGGCGCTCTATGTTTGGGTCCTCCTGCAGGGTGGTGAGGACCTCGAATGTTGCTCGAATAGCTTCATGCAGTCTGTCACTGCAATGTCAACCGTCGCCATTATTGTGATCGCGGTGGTACGTTGTTCTCTGACCTCCGGCGAAGTTGAAGGCTGAGCCTTCAACTATAGCTCTATTATCTGAAGGTTTAGCTCTAGCTGAACCCTGGTCACTTCTGCTCTTGCGTCACACACCCTTGTGGCTAACTTTCAGACGTGCGCCTCCACTAGTTCCTCTACTTGAATGGCCAACTCTAGGACTATTTGGCAAGCTTCCTCCACAACCTGCATTATTTGTTTGTTCTACTCTATGGCCTCGTTGTGTTGTAGGCTCAACTGCTCAATGTTGATGTTTTCTCGCTCATTACCTGTATAGCATGACTCTCCCTGGCCCGAAGTTCTGCGGTGACTCCATCTTGCAAGAGATAGAGTGTCTCCTGAGGAAGCGCAACCATGTTTAATCCGATCCCTTTCAAACTATTGACCATAGGCCTGTCAGCCTCATTCTCTCTAATGAGTGCTACATGTGGCAACACTATTGTGTTGGTCATCTTGGCACACAAAATTTCCTCAGCGACTGAAGTGCCGGCTGTGAGGCTAGTGGACACTATGCCATCCTGTGGGCTGCACTCCTGCAACTCCTGTATTTGTGTCTGGAGAGCCCCCAATGCCATTTGGCATTGTTCATCAAACTGTTGGAGGGCCTCAGCGGTGACATCCCTCATTGTTTCATTGATATCATGTAAGTCCCCTTCAGTAAGGGTGATATTTTCAAACGAAGTCTTCAAGGCCTTTGGTTTCTTTCGCGGCCCTACCTGCTCTCGTGGGCGCAGATGTTTTAGCTGGGTGGACATTGTCTGTGAGTCTGTGCCACCTTATTTTGTATCAATCTCTGGTTCAGGCAAAGGTGACTTTTGGCCTTTGTTCTCTGTTTCTGTTGTTTTCTGTTGCTCTGCTAACATCGCAGTGTTGCATGTTGCTTGGGCCTTAGCCGCTAATTCTTCTTTCCTTCTCTTTTCTGTCAATTGTGCCATCCAAATTTTTGCCTCTTCCTTCTTTTGCTACGTGGCGGAATTCTCTACTTCCATCGCGGAGCCATTTGGAGCGCGCCACTTCGGTGGCCAAGACTTAAGGACCACAAAAATTACATCGTCGATCGCCGAGTATGGTAACTCATGCCACGTCTTCATAGGGTCCTTCTGCACCCTGATGAAGACATGGTGGAAGTCAGCTTTGAACTTTGAAAAGATCTACAAACTATTGTAGACAGTGGGTGATAATCGTAGCTTGATGTTCATCTCCATTAGCACCCAAAATATCTTGCTCTCCCTTATCTTCTGTGTGTCCCTGGTTTCCCATAGCGAAGCATACTTCGCTGCCTCTGGAAGGTCCTGTGCGATCGACGAGAACCAACTATCTTCGGGAAACTACCATGCCACCAGTGTTGTCGACAATAGGAGCCATGCATAATGAAATGTTTTTCCCTACTCCTGTGCCTCATGGCAGTTCGCTAGGAACTCACCGCATATATAATTTTCCTAGTTGAACTGGACCCCTTCTGCACACTCCGCCACTAGTACTGCACATTGCACCACTAGTGCAACCACTGGCATGGGCACCTCATCTATGGGGCACTTCTGCATCACCTTCCTTGCCAATATCTGTATCGTGACATTGGTTGTAGGGTTGTAGATGTTGGATATGGCATACCCTCGCTTCTTCTTCTCCAACTTAAACTTCTTTTTCATTGCCTCCGCGATGGACAATTCGTCACATTTTCTTTCTGAAATGCTCATTGGATCTGCCCCTGAGCAAGGAAGCTCTGTAATCTGGTGATTTAGATGGTCTGTGATGGGGATGGGATCCTCCAACCACAAGCACCCATCATGCACCAAGCCGAGCAGCTGCCTGATGACAAAAACAATCACTAGGGTGCGATGGTAATGCGGCACCCAGAGCAAGTTTAGCAACCTTGATTTTTCAACACCTTTGAGCCATTTTCACGGCTCCAAGTCTATCATTCCAGCCAACGCATCTATCTTCTAGCGCATTAGCTTCACAGTCGCTAAATACGGGAACTTCCAAGGTCCCAATCTTCAAATTTCAACACGGGAACCCGTCCCAAGTGCACTCCCTCAAACACAATATCATCTGGGAGAAACAGAGTTTGCAAAGAGCTCTTGTTCTCATCTATATCCTTGGGCACCTTGGCTTTACCCTTTCGTAGAGGAACATATTCTGGTAGCCTGGTGATAGGGTCTGCACCCTGGGTTTTGACTTCCATCTCTACATCCTTCTCCTCCACCAAGATTTCCTCAAAATCTTCCTTCTCATTGCCCTCCAAATTAATGGCCTTCCCCTTTTCCTCCAATGTGAGCTTGGTCCTCATTGGATTTCAGGATGAGACGTGCACCGGTATCATGGTCTACTTGTCCTTCTTAAGTCTCGGTGTGCGCGGTGATTTAGGGACCTTATTCCGGTGCTCTTTAGGGCTTCAAATTTCGCAATTTCTTACGCAGCTTCCTCAGCTATCACGACTCCTATGTCCATGGCTTATTCGGGTGTAGATATTATTCTAGTTAAGAGGTCCTACGTTTCCTTCGGCAATGTTTCAAATACTGAGCTTGCTCTCAAAGCCTCAAAGTTTGAAATGTCCATACACATTTGATAGCGCAACAGCTCAGTTCTCAAAATGGCAAGTGTTGTTCACTGGATAGCCACTTGTAATTTATAGCGCCTTTAGAATTTGAATTCGATCGTTCCCCCCACATTCGGTTCATTAATCCTAGAATGGCGGCATATTTTCAAGAAACTAGCCCATAAAGTTTTCCTTAAATTCTTGTCGCCTACTCCATTTGGTCTCAAACCAAGCATCAAATCGTTAATAGTGACTTTGACAGTCACTTTATGGCCGGCTTGCGCACCAGCACAACTGTCCTCATGCTATCACGGACCCTGTGACATTTCACTATTGCGAGCAGTCCTGACATCGCGCAGCTCCCGGGTAGAGTAGTTTATAGTCTCGCGCCTCCTTTCAGCTACTTGGAGTGCTAAAATTGTGCTTCTGTCAGCTAGTCAGATGGCCAGGCCACTTATGTATGGCTTCAGACGATTGCCATTCACGTTTTCTGGGAAGCAATCTCCATTTAACTTTACCAACTGCACCGTGCCACTGTTGGTAATCTCCTTAATAACATACATCCCCAGCCAATGCATTCTAAGTTTCCCTAGGAATTTATGAAACTTACTATCATACAACAACGCCAAATCATTCACCTTAAAGGTGTGTAGTTTAGTATGTCGATTGTGCCATGCCTTTTTGTGTTGCTTTTGGACCTGCTGGTGAAATACAACCAAAAATCTCTCTTCTTCGAGCTCATCTAACTATGCGAGCCTCTCCTCCAGGGCTCCGCGATCCATCATACCTGTGAGCGCTACTATGCGTAAACTAGGCACAATGTATTCCATAAGCATTAAACCTTCCACTCCATAGACCAGCCTAAAGGGTGTTTGTCCCATCAGTTTCTTGCATGTCATTCGATAAGCCCATAACACTGCTGGTATGCGTAGGTCCTGTTATCACTCAGATGTTTTCCCTAGAAGTTATCAAAGAAGGAATAGTCTGAGGTAACCACAAACCTAATATTTTAGACTCAGGTTCTAGCCAACCTAAGTCCAGAGAGGGCTCTCTCTTATTTAACTTTGTTTTGGGTAGATTCCGGGCTAGTTATTAGTGCTCATGACATTTTGTTTTGATTGGGTGGTGGAATTGAGAAAACAGATGGGTAGGGTAAGTATTCAGGCCATTGGGCTATGGAGTCAATCAAGAGTGGCTTAACTAGATCTGATAAATCACTAAGGTAAGAGTTCATAGGGCAGGCTAGCACAGCAAAAATCAAATCTACAAGTTCAAATGGATGAGGTAGTCCTAAACAGGGCAAAGGGCAATGAAGAATCCTTTACTATGGACCAAAAGGGGGGTAAACTATGGAAGTAAGTGAGTGATTAAGAATTCCAAGACCAAGATAGTTGAATAGAAAACATATAGAAAGTAAACAGTTAAAACAGAGAGCATTTAAGCTAGTTCTGAGATATCATTCCTTGTTTACTTTTTAGATTTCATAAGAGACACATGTGAATATATATAACATGAAGAGAAAACAATATTTAAACATGAATATATAATATTTATTTGCTCCAACTGTGCACAAGAATCCAGTGAAATGTTCTTAGCTTTATTTCATATCCAGCAAAACCAGTCCAGTCTTGAGTACAATAGATCCTAGGCTCAATACAAAATGTCTATAGAAATGTATTGTAATCCACACCTAATTACTTCAATTTGTGAAGTATTATACAAAAAATGCTACAAAATATCTCATAACAATATGAGAATTATTCTAGGAAACCAAAAATATCTTCAGCACGAAGATAGAGACAGATGGAGAACTGTCTTCTTGCTGTCCCTTTTATTATGATTGTGTTGGCTATTGTAATTCTGATTTGGCTCTTTCAGTTACTTGATACTTATGTGCTAGAATTACTTTATGTCTTCTACCTACTGATACTCTTTACCTGCTATACTTTGACTCTGTTTTACCCGTTTTAACTGGCAGCCATATAGATTTACTACAGTAATTTATAGTAAATCTGTATGTTTCATCCACCATTCCCTGTTAAGTAATTTTATCGTTATCATCTTTCTATATATCTCGTCAGCTTCTATATACTTGGAAAAATTCGGCCTGTTGACGAACAAGTGCTTGACCTCATGCTCTATGAAAAATAGATTTTCCACACTATCATATAATACCTTGCCAGTGGGCAAAGATTTTACCCCTAAAGTACTAGCTTGGCTGCTGGCTAGCTTGTTTAGTCTTTCAATATAATCATCTTGGGTCATCAGCTTGTCATGTATTACCATAGGACTCGGAAGTCATTTTTCCCTCAAAAAACCAAATTTTATCATAAGTCTATCAATGTCTTCTTGGATGCTTTGGCACCTTTTCTCCAGATTGAGCATAAGGTTCCTTTTGGTGAGAACCTTATTTTCTTCTATGATAGTTCCTGTTCTATCTTCTATTTCTAGTTCATCAAGCTGGTACCCATTTCTTTTGTTCAAAAATTCTATCAATTGGTTGGCTTCATCAGGCTTATCTCCTAACTCTTCCATTGTCTTACAGATCGCTTCTATAGCTACCTTTATTAGCTCAGTCTGTTCAAAAGTAACTTGAAAAGATGGCCAAACATCATTGATGGATTCAATGATGTTGGCCCAAAGAATTTCCTTCATGTCTCCAAGTGGTTGTTGCAATGTCCAATCCTTTTCAAGGACTTTTATTCTCTCTCCCATTCTTTGATTCTTTTGAGGTTCTTCTTTCTGTTGTATCTGTGCAAGTTTACAATTATTTTCTAAACTGACACTTGTTCTCTAAGTTTCTTGAGCTCAGTAGCCTGGATGGTCATCTCCTCCATGGCTTTTACCAATTCAGCTATCTTTTTTGTTGATGTCCCTGTGCAGAGAAGTAGTTGGTGGAACGGTTGGCGCTAATGAAGCAACCAATGTGGAGGGTACTGCTGCAGAAACTGTAGGAATTACAGTTTGAGGAGTGATGGCCGACTCACTTTGTTTAGACTATATCAAATTGTCTAGTTCTTTCTCTGTTTCTTTTAGTTGTTCATTTAGCTTAAGGAATAAGTCCTTAAGCTCTTCCTCCTTCTGATTTTCCAACACTTCAGCTGTCTAAGGATGATGCAAAAGAGGAATTTTAAGCTACTTTTTCAATGCAGCTATGTCATAATTTTTCTTTTTAATAAGCTTTTCTGCAGCTTTCACATCTTTGGGATCATGGCCCAGCTCTATGACTAAGTCCTCTAAAGACTTTATTTTGGTATCTTGGGCCTGTGAAGAGGCCTTCTCTAACTAGAATTGCGTTGATATATTATTCAGCGAATTTTGAAATTGCTGAGCTGCAATTGCCTTACTGGTTAAAGTGGAGTAGACTATTTCCCCAGTTTTCTCATGTAATTCTATTTGGTCAATAGGATGGATATCCTTTGCGAATACTTCATAGTTTGTTTTCAAATAATCTGCAATTGACCCGGGCTGTTGTGTAGTGGGCTTCATAAAATCATCTACATTTTTCCCTCTTTCACATCAAAGGCTGACATTAGCCTTGTTTGATTAGTAGGAGCCATCTTTAGATAATGTGCATAACTTTGGGCCTTCATTCTTTCATTCCTGACCTTTATTTATTTATATTTCTCTCTGATGTCTTGGCTCTGGCCAGTAGGAGCCCTGAAGGAGGATACTTGCACGCTATGTTGCCTTTCTATCATTTGAGCCTGTGAGGTGGAAGGTTCTTATGTACCTCCTGAGGGAGTGGTATGTCTGTTGTCTGCTCTTTCTGCACTTGTAGTTCATGTTGTTTCTTCAGTAAACTCCTATTCTGAAAATGGATTCAACCTTTGCCTCTTGACATAAGTTTTGGCAACAGGTCTGCTAGAAGGAGTGGTCTCCTCTCTATCTCTTTTAGGATTTCTCTCCTCATTTAGAGGAGTCTGTAAAATAGGTGGATTGTTCTTGATATGTTTTGGCTAAGCAAGTTCTTCTAAAATCTCTGGTTGTTCTGACTTTGGCTGCTCTGATGCCTCTGGCTTCTCTAATGGTTGCTTCTCTTGAGGTCCTTCTTCTGCTATTTGCCCACTATGTCCCTGTGATTCCCTTTGATATTGGGACTCTCCTGGCACCTGTACAAATGAATCTTCATCAAGTCTTCTTTCTAAATCAAATCAATACATTATCAACAACAAATTTTGTGCTATCTCGGTCTACCAAAGTGTTTTCCACCCATTCTAGTTGATTTGCATACTGTTCAATTTTTGGAATTATATGGTGGATATGAGGAGATAATTTGTTCTTTTGTCTCCTATTGCAAATGAACTATAAAGGGTCATAATTCCAGATAAAACTTTGTTTCAGTTTCAGCCTTTGGAGGATTTCCTCTACTTCCTTCCCTATTGTTACATATGAAGGGGCTAAGCTGGTCTTTTATCCTAAGTTAAGCTTTCTTCTTGGCCTTCACAAAATGCACCTCATCTGAATTAATCATTTGCCTGTAGTACTCTAGAGAAAACAATCTCATGGGGAGGTATCTAGGCAATTTGTAGGGAGCCAAATCACATCCATATATTCTGATTTCAATGTGGTTTTGGAACAAGTACCAATCTCCCACTCTATATTGTTTGGACAACTGTAGGACCCTCTTGATATTTGCACTGATTTTGGGGGAAGGGCTTCCTAATAGCATAGTTGCCACTGGGTGTACAAAGAGATCTATGAAATCAGTCTAAGAATATTGAGAGTCATTTAGGCGGATTAATGAAGTCCAGAAGACCACTAATCTAGGGTTGCCTCTAGTATCAAGCTTTTGGAGTGTGATTGGGAATTTGTTAGCTTGATAATACAAGAAAAGATGATATAAAGCTGAAGAATATTTGAACACTCTTTCATTATCTAACCTCATACATTTTATCGGAAATGAACTTAGCATAGTCAAACACGATGGTCGGGGGTTGCCCAAGAGAGTAAATGGACATAAAGGCTATAATGATTTCATCAACAAATTCACTTGTAGTTTGGCCTAACACACTGGATATCATTTCTATGATGTCTCGACCAAGATCAAAGAATATAGTCCACATATAAAGGGGGGGTCCTTTGGAATGTATTTTTCTTCCCTGATGAAGGTCTGGTATAACCAAGCAAGTTTGATTGAGGTGAGTTTAGGGAATATGTTAAGCAAATCTCCAACAGAAAGAGGGGTCAGGCTTTGTCTTGGTTGTAACTGCAGCATTTCATTTATGGACTCAGCAGTGATGGTAAATAATACAGAATGATCATGGGTCATTACTGCGCTTTTGTTGAGATTATAGTTCATATGGAAGTAATGGTAATCTCTAGGAAGATATGAACCTTGGGGAACTGGTATTTGGGTAAACCTGATTCCCAAAGTCCTATGTAATCTACATGGTTCAAGCACTGGTCTCTGTACCTGCAGTATAGTTTCAAAGGGGATTCTTGGACAGAGGTATCTTTAATCTGAAAACCTTTATCTACCAGTGGGAGATGATATAAATCCCTGTGAGGAGTAGAAATGGGCATGACATTCAATGCAATTGGGGAAACCATCCTTGGTTCTTATGGATTCAAGGACAGGGGCGAAGGGTTTTCATTGAAATTGAGAAAAACTGGTCTAATTCAGAGTATTTTGGAGTCACCAGGTAACTATCTTATTATATTACTTAGTAATTTGAAGCAATTTAGTTCGTGTTTGGGAATAAAACAAGGTTTTTCAGTGAATTTTGGGTAAATACCTGGTTTCATCTTTTGAACGGAGTAATGGCGACTGTGCACTATTTGCAGGAAGCATATGCAACTGAAAGGCGATATGGAGTTTCAGCAGCTTCAGTAAGTTGGCAGTTGGACGTGGGTTGACGGTTGCACATACTCTAGTGCTTGCATGGAGGTTTGAGCGGTATTTTACACTATAAAACAAAAAACAATGAGTTTTTTAGTTTTATTCGTAAAGTCAATGATTTTGGCAGGTACACTGGGAAAATGACACTTAGCATTAAGCGGGGGATGTGACATTTTGTCGTTTAGCGGGAGGTCGTAAGCGGGATCATATCGCACCACATTTGGGATAAAGTGGTTTTGGGGGGAGGCTGCCCGATGCCATTCATCGGGCACCACGTAGCAGTGGGGTGAATAGTGAAACCACCCATATCGGGCGGGTAAAGGTCGGCCTTCGGAGGCCGCCCGATATGAGCGTCGATCGTTGGATCGAAAGGGATCAGATTGCACGGTGATCGGGGTGATGATTTGATATGAAGTTTAATGGAGGGGTCTGATGGTGTTTTAATGCGCAGAGGGTTTAATTAATGCGGATTATGGAGGTTTAATGATGTCGGGAGCGATTTCATTGATGGGGACATATTATTAATTAATCACTGATTTATTAATTAATTTCTTTTATTCGACGATGGGTCATGCTTATTAATTAGTCGTTGATCCACTTAATTAACCCATTTATCATTTTGTTGATAAAGTTTTTGTTTCAAACTTCGGGGCAGGATATTAACATAGGGGTTTTTAATAAAATATACAGGAAAGGGGTATTTTTTGGGATTTAATAAATAAAGTTAGAAGTTAATATGAAATGAAGGAGGAAAAATGAAGTGCGCTAAGTATAATTTGTGTTGAATTTTATTTACTTTTCACATAAAACATTGTAACTTAGGCTAAATGCGCATTTGTGGGTTTTTGTGGAAAAGGGGTTTGCTTGGGGGTGATTACTTTCCCTAGGCAAATGGTGCTTTTACCTTAGGAAAAGGGATTTTTTAGGGGAAATGAGTGAATTATGGAGGGGGTGACTGTTTATGAGGGAAATTTAGTACTTATAACGTATCCGTTATTGGGCTGAGGGTCCAGTACCTCCAGAAGTCAAAGAAATTCTCTGAGCCCCTTTAACTTACGGTTTTAGGTACTTTAGACTTAAGGGAAATTAGTAAAATTAAGGGTGAATTGAATGGGGAAATTAATCACTTGACTTTGTGTAAATGCTCAATTATCATCCATACTTTAGAAATTTGATGATGAAGGTAAATGATATGATTTTAACTAATCAATCATCACAATTCTGCAACCACGCAACTACTTACCCATCTACTCATCCTACCATTTTTTCTACTCTTTATTAGGGTGCACTTAAGCTCGCAAACCCTTATCAAAACTTTTTTCTTTTCTTTTACAATAGAAATCTATCTAAGTCTATCCTTATTAAATGCAAGGGCTCAGATTAAACAGTTGAGCTCCTTTTATTTACTCTACCTATCTACGTATCTGCGAAGATTAAACAATTTGGTCAGATTTTATTCTCTATCTATAAACATGAAATTGAAAGCATGAAATAGGCAAGTTTGAATTGTTTGACCATCCATGGATTGTGGCAAAGGTAACAAGTTGCACATAATCTTTTTATTTTGCATCAAAGTAAATGGTAGTGGCATTTTGACTTGCACACTTTCATGGCCTTTTTCTTTTTTCTTGGGGTTCATTTTTCATCTTTTTTACCTTTTTCATTGTTTTTTTCCTTTGATTTTTCTTTTAGGACATACCTTCTTTACATTTTTTTTTTGAATATGGAAAACATTTGCAGAAAGCAAAGGTATGTACATATTACATATTTCATCTTATCCATTCAAAAATTAGGACTCCTATTGGTATAGGAATATAACAGGTCCCAATCACTTCACTATGCATTGCATAACTTGGTCAGCGCGTTTTCCAATACTTTGTTGAACACTTCTACTGTCCCATTGGTCTGTGGGTGATACGGTGTGCTCTTTTGATGATACACCTGAAACTCTTCCGTTAACGCACTGATTATTTCGTTCAGGAAGTGTGTACCACGATCACTCATCAAGAGCTTTCAGACATCCAAATCGCGTCAGTACATGTTCAAACAAAAGCTTTACGGCAGTCGCGCCCATGTAATCCTTCATTGACTGCGCTTCTTCCCAACGAGTCAAGTACAACATCGCAGTCATAATATACCTCGTGTCTATCTTCCCTTGAGGCTAAATAGGTCCTACAAAATTGATTGTACACTTTTCGAAACGTTGCAACGTCGTTTGTGGATTCAAATGCATTTTATCCCACCATGATGGCTTACCTATTCTTTGACATACATCACATGCCTTGCAGTATGCTTTTGAATTCTGATGATGGGTTGGCCACCACAACCTTGCGCGTAGAATCTTCTATGCGGTTGCTCTTCCTACATAATGTCCTCACGTGGCGCTCCCATGAGTGTCTGCGAGGATGTTGCTTCGTTCAAACTCAGGTACATACCTTTGCATTATTTCATCATTCCTCATTTTGTACAGATGCCCAGCAATGACAGAGAAATCTGTCGTGCACACCACTAATTCCTTCTTTTACTGGACAGAGTATCCTTTCGGCACAATTCCAGTTGTTAGAAAGTGAATTATATCTTCAAAATTTCCACCCACTACATGCACAGCAAAGAGTTGCGTGTCAGGTAATCCTTCCTCCAAACTAGTAGGTTCCTCCCCTGTCTCGATGCACAACACGTGATCTGGTCTCGCGTTCAATCATCCAGGCTCAACAACAACTTCAAAGTCGTACTCTTGGAACAATAAAAGCCATCTGCAGATGCGCCACCCACAACACAGGATTATTAACCAGCTACTTTAGTGCAGAATGGTCTGTGTACATCAAAGTAGCCTCCTGGCAAGTAGTTTTGATACTTCTGGAGCGCATACACCATAACTAGTCCCTCGCGCTCAATGGTGGAATAGTTCTTCTCTGCTTTAGATAATCTGTGACTTGCGAACGCGATAAGGTGATCCAATCCTTGTCCACCATCCTATGTTAGTACTACCCCCAGCGCTATACACGACGCGTCAACATCGACATGAAACTCTTTCTCCCAGTTCGGGAAGACAAGAATCGGTGCAGTAGCCATATTTTCTTTCAATATATCCAGGCTTTTCTTACAGTCATCGTTCCAGTAGAACGTGACATCCTTTTTCAACAATTTTTACATCGGTGCGATGATTTGGGCATAGCCTTTGATAAACTTTCTGTAATATCCCGTATGTCCCAGAGTAGAGCATAGCTATTTCACACTTCTTGGCGCTTCCAAATTCAGAATCACCGCTATCTTCGTGGGGTCTACCATCAGCCCTTGTTTGCTAACCACATGCCCCAATAGGTTCCCAAAAGGAACAAGAAACACACACTTCTTGAGGTTGAATGTGATTTGGTATCTTCGAAAGGTATCCAGCATCAAGCGCAAGCTTGCTATGTGGCACTTAACCAGCCCAAATACAGTCCAGTCATCAAAATAGACCTCCAAGAACTTATGAATATATTCCTTAAATGCTGCAACAACCACACGCAAAAAGATGTTCGGCACATTCTTCAATCTTAATTGCATGACAGTGTATTGAAATCAACCCCACTCAATCGTGAAGGATGACTTGCTCCTACCCTCCGACATGATTTTGATCTGGTGGTACCCTAAGAACCCATCAGTGAAAGAATATTCTTCCTAACCGCTCACATTGTCCAACACTTCATTCGTGAATGAAATTGGGAATGGATCTTGCACACAAGCGTCATTCAATTTTCTAAGATTCATGCATATCTTTATCTCGTCCTTCTGCTTCTTCTCTTGCACCACCATTGGGCTTACCCAATTGGATTATTCTACAGGCTCAATGATGCCTGCCACGAGCATTTTGTCTAGCTCTATGCGAACCTTCTCTTTGTATTTTTTATTTAAGCATTAAGGCCTCTACTTAACTGGCTTTGCATCAAGTTTTAACGTGATCTTCATTACTCCTAAATCTCTGATTATTCCTTTTAGATCCGTAAACTTGGTTGGGAATAAGTCCTGATACTTGTGGAGTAACTCAGTGACCTTATCCACTGTCGCGTCTTCCTAGTAGTCTCTGATCTCTGGGAATTTGGGTTCTGCTTCCATACCAATATTCACCTACTTAGTCTTCATCGGCGCGGTTATATCAGGGTTCTCAATCTGTGGTCCTTGAACCTCATTGTGGCCTTCCATCTCTGGAATGTTAATTTTCCATAGATCTTCATCCTCTTCTTCAGCAGTTACATTATAACATTCCACCGTGCAACTCAGCTGAGTAGCCCATTCAGGCTGCATCAGGTCTAAAGGATTCTACTGGATCCTAAAGATGGTTGCTTTCACTTCTTGTAGCGCTTCCTCAATACCGTCAAACCTATCCTCAAAACTAAATGTCATCATGAACCCTTTGCGTAGGATATCCCATTCTCATTTCCTATGGCAAAGCTCTATTTCTACATACCAATTCATTGGAATAACATCAAGGGTATGACAGAATAGGTGAACCCACTCAAGTTGTGGCTTTTCTCCATATGCATGCGTCCACTTGCCCAAATCCGTGCACAGATCATCTTGTCCATTGTACTTGTTTGTTAGTCGCACCTTAGGCTTCCCAAATCGTACTAGCATCATTCTCCTACATTAGCGCCAATCATCAAAGCTTCCCTTATGCATATCCCACCATCTTGCGAGCGTAGCACACAGTACCCAGTGCAAGGCTTGTAAGCGTTGCTTTTCCTGCACCTCCCTTTCAAATGCATCTAAGAAGGTATCTACCTCATTTATACCATCATAAATAGGCAGATCTCTTACTTCTGTCGACACGCAGTGTAGCGACCGGGTCATCATATTGCAATTCAGCGTAGTTACTTCATGTAACTGATTCTGTCAGCGCTTTATTTCCTCATCGAAGTCCAAAGTACAAGAGCTCTCACACTCCCATGTAATTCACCCATCTGCAGTGGGATTTACCCAATCTTGGTCTCGCGCTATTATCTTGTAGATGTAGTCCAGGTCATCATCATTCTCATAGTCATGGACCAGCTCCATTTAGCACGATCCTTCAGCAGGGTCCAGGGGTATAATTACACACAGTGACTTCTTCTCAAACATCATTTTCCGCTTCTTTGGATTAATTACCATATTCATATCAGTAGCCCAGTCAATTCCTAAGAGCGCAGGGTATGGATTGTTTTCATCAACAATCTCTATTACTTCAAAATCTGTTAGCGCGCTCACTCCCTAAATATCCACAATTATTCCCTGTAGTCGCCCCATGGGTATTATTTTCTGTTGATTCACCATCCTTAGCTGAATTGGAGACCATTGCAGCGTAGGTCACCCCATTCGCTCCCATGTTTGTTTTGGTAGAACATTCACATCTGATCCCAAATCCAGAATGACTTGATCCATTTCGTATTCTTTGATTTTCATAGTTAGTCTCATTTCTCGTCCTGTTCTTGTCTTATGTTTTCCAATCTTACAGACTACGCATGGTTCTCCTAGCGCGGTCCCAACGCATTTGTTGATGAGTTCCTGTAACCCCTTTACAACCTTACTGTCACGTATTAACTTCATACAAGTTTTCAGGAAAGTTGTGAGCATAGATGGGTCAATTTCTGGCTCCGATTTATCTTTGCTTCCTGAAGTGAAGGCATCAGCGAAGCTCCTCTTAGCTTTCATGAAGGTTTCTCGAGAACGCTCCAAATCAAACTTAGCTTCTTTCGTCGGGGCTTTGCGAACCCAAGTACTATCTTCTAGTTGTTTTTCCTTTGTCATCTCTTGTCGCAATTCCACTCTGGAGCACAATGTTTATATTCGGATCTTCCTCGCGTGGCTCATACCTCATCATTCGTAGGTTCTGAGTCAGGGGAGGCAGTAGCGCTCCTTTGTCACATATCCTAGCTATCATCATAGGACAATCTTCTGTCTCATGATCAAACAATGTGCAATAATTGCACGATGGGCGTGTTGGATTCATGCAATCACGAGCATAGTGTCCTGGCCCTCCACAATTGTAGAAAATCAACTATCTGCGACCTCTACTAGGTCCTCCTCTGCCTCGACCTCGTCGTCGCCCCTGGAATCCTGTTCGCACCATCCCTGCATTCTGATTAAGGGGATGAGTTTCGGCCTAAATTCTATAGGTGGGAGTCATATCCATCATCAAATCATAACTTCTGCAAGTACGCTCGTCATGTCCCACCGACCTACAAAAGTTGCAGAACAACTATTGTGAAGTTTTGTGTATACTTTTCTAACAAGTGGCATGTTTTCCTGCTATTTGACAGATAGCGCACCACAAAGCAGGTGTCGTGCTAGGTCCTGCTTGAGCTTCTAGCCTTAAAGGCATCGGTCCTCCTCTGCGAGGTAATTCATAAAGACCGGGAAGTGGTCTTTGTCATGACCCTGACCCTTGAATTTCATGCACCACACTTCTTCGTGCACTTCTGGTCAAACTGTCCTGTCTTATTTTAGACTCTGCATCTCAAGGCACATATTCTTTAGCTACGCGTGGATCTGCTAAACTCCTAGGTTAGGATCATGCATCAAGGTCTCACGTAGCCTCATAGCAATCTCTAAGGCCTCTGCCTGAGTTGTTATCTTCTGCTATGATAACGCACTCCTTAAATGTGGTAGTAGAGAAGCTACAAACCACTCGCAATGTTGTCCATTTGTTAGATTCATATTGGCTTCATGGATCATACATTTCAGCATTT
>APFE031664126.1:69177-86372 GCA_000404065.3 Pinus taeda | reverse complement strand
CCTCCCTTAATAATAAATAAATAATAATAAGAACTAATAAAAAAATAATACAAAAATAATAATTAATAATAAATAATAATAATAATAATGAATAATAATAAATAAACCACTTAATAAATAATAAATAATAATAACTAATAAAAATAATTAATAAGTAATAATAAAAATATGAATAATAATAATAAATCATAATAAAAATAATAAATAAATAAAAATGATAAGTAATAAAAAATAAAAATAGTAATTACCAAAATAACAAATAAAAATAAATAAAATAAAGAAATTATCAAAAAATTTAGCATGCCGACACTTGGTCGGTGGGCATGTGGCATGCAGACACATGGAGGGTGTGCATGTGGTTTCCCATCCAATGTTTTGCAAATATATACCCGAAATGTTAGTGTTTCTGTAGTAGCAGAAAGGCTTGAAAAAACATATGAATGTGATAAAAGAAAGGTAAATCTTGATGTAGATGCTGCTCAGATTTTTTGTAAGTAATAGCATCCTGTAATCTTTTTGCCATTTTTGGTCACCTTTAATACAAATATTCACCAGAACCAAAATTAATTAAAAATAAAATCTCAGAACAAAATTTGTGAAAAAACTTCATAACAGAAAATTATGAATCAAAGAAAACATTTCTACCTTCCTACCATATTAATAAAAAATACACAGCTCAATACAAGAAGGTCCCAGATAAGCAGAAATGAGTACCTTCTCAAAGGTGAAAAAGCCCAAAGTGCATATACATTCTGTTTCACTAAATTGTTAGCAGTATAATATGCTACAAGCTAAAACCGAATCAAGTTTATCTTGTAGTATACTATAATATAATCTACAATATACTATATGGATACAGACAATAAATTGCAAAAGATTCAGTGTGAAGAATAATCCAAAACCAAAGGTGGCTTCGGAACACACCATCTGAATTCAATATGAATGTTGCTTATGAGATCTTTCCAACAAAATTGCTTATGTACTCTAGAGCATGTCACTGAATGTGCTCAAAAAGACCATCTGATAGAAAGCACACAGTAATAACATTCATTTTGGTGACAACCATCTAATAAGGTATAAGGCCCAATTCTTAACACATCACTAAACACAAAAGCACAAGATTTGGGGAATCAGAAGCTCATTATCCATAGATAATGGACATAGTACCAGTACCAAACCTGATAGAAAGATTAGCTAACTTTTACCAAAAAAAACCAAATCAACCATAACTTACCATACTAGAATCCAATTAAAATACATTTTTCCAATTTAACAATCTTATTAACCTCTCTTTACATATTTTTTTTTAAATAATTACTAATTATACACATTATTCATCTTTTAACTTTTTACTCACACTAACGTCCTATGCGCGGCTTCCACATGGGTCCAAAGATCTGACATAGCCCCGCACAATTACATAATTACTATAGTCAGAGATCTGACATAGTCGCACACAATTACATAATTACTATAGTCAACACGCGTTTGCTCAACAAATCATTCAAATCTACTCGACACTCCACATCTATTTAAAATTTCAAAACAGATTAGATTTAACAGTTTTTATATGCTTTAATTTAACCACACGTCTTCACAGCTTCTCAGGAGCCTTCACCGTTTCAACAATTTTACAAAAATTTAACTATATTTTTGACAAACAAATCACCCTCCATTAAATTCTATCACATAGAGACAATACCCGATGAGAACCACGTCTTCCAAATTCCAATACATCCGATCATCACTATTTTAACTTTCCGGACAAATTACATGCCAAAAAAAATAAAATACGTGGACAACCAAGTTCTAACACACAGTGAGTGTTTGGGACTTTCATTTGCCCTCTTTCAATGTCTACTAAAAATTGTAGAAATCACATAATGCTGATTTCGATCATCGGAATGTATTCAAAACTCATTATAAATAATCGGTTATATTAGATATCAGTACTTTAAAAATATACCTTGTAACGTGTTGATATGGAGATAAAGGTTATACCCATATGTCCAGACTTCCCTCCGCCCAGAAACCGAAAAGTAAAGCCTTTCTTATTTCAAGCACATGAAAGTTACTAATGGAAATCAAGCATGATAGGAAATTTTACAAATTCGAAACCAAAACATCTCCAGATTCTTTTCTAAAATTTTCCAGTACCAAACTCAAAGCATGGGAGATTCTAAACAGAGAATGGCATTCTGTTGTCCTTTTTCATTTCAAGCAATATGAAATTTGCCAACGGAAATCAAGCACACATTTGAATGCAGGTCGCATGGAGATGGAGTGGGAGCTAATCTTTCCAGATTATTTTTTTAAGGACAGGGCATGATCATAAGAAAAAGGGTTTCAAGGGTTTCAAAGAAAAAAAAATATATATATAGGGAGTTCCACGGTAGTGAAGCACTAAAACTTTTATATATAAAGTGAAAATATATTCGAACACCAATTTCTCTACAACATGCATTTAACAGATAGAACAGAAAAGGCAATGTCATCAACTAACAACAGAAAGCCAAAGCATAAATGATTCCACAGAAGGCCAAATCAGATTTTGAACCATTATAAGTAATAGAGGCATACGCACAGTAAATATATATTCAAGCACTATATTTGTGCAATGTGGATTTAACAGAGAGACCAGAGAACAAACTGTCGATAATTATAAAACACAGAAGGAGACAGCATGCAAGCGTGTATGCTAAAAAAAAATCAGAAGACCCCGGGAACTTCTATCTAGAACATGAAAATTTGAACACAAACAGCGCCATGATGACAGACCTTATTTCTCCTTCTATTCTATTTAGAGAGAACATGAGGACTTAAAACAGTGGTACGATGCTATCTATTGTTATAGCAGAGATGATAGAAATCTCTTCCTTTTTATCATCTTTAAAATTTATTTACAGTAGAACTGTAACGTAACAAGCCAAAATCCTGTCCCTACAGTGACAAAACATTCCAACTTACAGGGAATATAACAGGATATACACAATGAATATTCTTAAACACCAGTTTTTATCTGCAATATATGGATTTAACTAATGGACTAGAAGGCATACGGTTAGTATTTTTACATAGCAGCAAAAACTCCAATCCAGAATCTACTCGTAAGAGCTGAAATTGGGGTGTCCAAAACTATGAAGCATAGCAGATCAAAGAAGGAAATAAGCACGCATTTGAAATTTTAAAGCAAACACTTGACATCACCGTACACCGCTAAATTGTCAAGTCTAACAATCAAGATAATGAATGGCTCTAAGAAAATACTCCTGAAATGCCATGTTTACACACTCTAAACACATAAATAACTAGCTCAGCTATCTTCTCAAATCATTTCGTTAATGTAGTTACAGGTAACATAATCTTAGCAGCAGCGCTTTGGGACAATCGTTAGAAACGATTTAAACAAAAATGAAGGCAGTGAAGGCTCTTATACCATATGTAGCAGCCCAAGATAGATATCTAATTAACTTATTAACATTGAATTTAAACTATGAAGATTACTTACCTCGGCTTACCTGTGGTAGAAGTAGGCTTACCGCAACAAGATTTGGGGACGACTCTCCTCCCAACCATAGGCTCAATTGTGCAGGATTCTGCTACAACTGGCCACCCCCGAGCCCTCAATCAACGACTACTACCAGTATTCCTAAGTCTCAATACTCTCCCAAGAGAATGAAGACAAAATCTCAGAATGATTAACCCCTTCCATCCTCCTCATCATTCCTTAAATAGAAAAAACATTGGATGGGAAACCACATGCACACCCTCCATGTGTCTGCATGCCACATGCCCACCCTCCAAGTGTCGGCATGCTAAATTTTTGATAATTTCCTTATTTTATTTATTTTTATTTGTTATTTTGGTAATTACTATTTTTATTTTTTATTACTTATCATTTTTATTTATTTATTATTTTTATTATGATTTATTTATTATATCATTATTTTTATTTATTACTTATTATTATTTTTTTAGTTATTTTTATTTATATTTATTAGTTGTTATTTATTATTATTATTATTTTATTTTAATTCTTATTAATTATTATTTTTGTATTATTATTTTTTTATTAGTTCTTATTATTATTTATTTATTATTAAGGGAGGGATGTTACAATGTTGCTAAAGAAATGGGCATCAAAGGCCTAAAAGTGTTTGGAGATGCAGACCTCATTATTCACCAGGTAAATAAAACTTTCCAAGCTAAGCATCCGAGGCTGAAAGCATACAGAGATGAGGTATGGAGGCTCAAGGATTCTTTTAAGAATTTCAACATTTCTTACATTCCAAGAATGAAGAATTAGCTTGTCGACTCCCTTGGTGTGTCTGCTAGCACATTTATTCCTCCTTTGCCTCCTAAATTGACATATGAAGTTCAGGTGAAATATAGACTGTCTCTGCCTAACAATGTCAAATACTGGAAAGTTTTTGAAGACGATGATGAAATTGACAGGTTTTTGCAAGTTGTTGAGGAATTTTTGGAAATGCACATTGATCAGGAAAATGAAACCATAGAACAATGCATCCAGTCCAAGTTAAAAAATGAGATCGGCTGAGGAAGTACCGTCTAGCAGCCTAGTAACCATATACCAAAGGGATTGGTGCCTCTAGAGAAGTTGTTCGATCATAATGATGTGCCTTATAATCCTACCAAAATAGAAAATGAGTCTGATATTCATAAACCCAACCCATCCGAAATACATAAATATGTCCACTCATTTATCTTCTGCCCAGAATTTCGAATATTGCACCCTCATGAAGCAATTCGCTGACATTTTTGCCTGGGAATAAAGTGATCTTAAAACCTATGGCACAAACATCATTCAGCATAAGATTCCACTGGAAAAGAACACCATCCCTTTTAAGCAGAAATTAAGACCTATCATCCCTCTTTTATTGCCTTTGATTAAGAAAGAAATCAAGAAGTTGTTGGATGCCAAAATCATAGTTCCCCTAAGGTATTCAAAGTGGATAGCTAACCTTGTGGTAGTAAGAAAGAAAAATGGAGAAATTAGGCTTTGTGCTGACTTCAAAAATCTGAATAAGTGCTCTAAAAAAGATAACTAACCCCTGCCTAAGATGGAACACTTGCTGCAAAGAGTTTCAGGGGCCAGAGTCATGTCTTTCTTAGATGGATTTTTAGGTTACAATTAGGTTGTTGTACATCCCGAAGATCAAGAAAAGACCGCCTTCACTACTCCTTGGGGCACTTTCATGTACTCCAAGATACCTTTTGAACTGATGAATGTTGGGGCTACTTTTCAGAGGGCCATGCACATAGCCTTTGTGGGAGAGAAGGACAAGTTTGTCCTTATTTATCTTGATGACATAAAAATATTCTCCAACAATCACAAAGACCATTTGCATCATTTGAATAAGGTCTTCCTAAAGTGCAGACAATTTGGAATTTCGATGAACCCAAAAAAGTCACAGTTTGCTCTAGAAGAAGGTAAACTTTTGGGACATATTGTTTCTGCTGAAGGTGTGAAGATTGATCCAGCGAGGGTTCAAGCAATTCAGACATTGTCCATCCCAAGGTAAAAAAGGGACATTCAATCCTTCCTAGGTAAGATTAACTTTGTAAGGAGGTTCATTCCAAACTTTGCAGAGTTAGTAAAGCACATCACTTCCATGTTGAAGAAAGGATCAGAAATAAAATGGACAGATGCTTCAAGAAGCTCTTTTGAAGCAATCAAGCAAGCTATCATGGAAGCTCCCACTCTAATCAGCCCATATTACACTAAGGAGTTTTGTATCTTCTCTTTTGCCTCTTATGATAAACTTGTAGCAGTTTTATTGCAGAAAAGTGATGGAGGCATAGAGCACCCTGTGGCCTTTTTCATCAAAACTCTAAGGGACGTTGAACTAAGGTATGACCTTATTGAAAACATGCTTATTTTCTCATAAAATCTTTTAAGGCATTCAGAATTTCTATTTTGCATTCCAAAGTAGTTGCATATGTACCTTTAGCATCAGTAAAAGATGTCTTAACTCAACCAAATATTGATGGAAAGAGAGCTAAATGGATTGCAAGATTCATAGAGTTTAACATTGAGGTGAAGCCCACTAAGCTTGTCAAAGGCCAAGGCTTGGCTAAACTTATGGCTAAATAAAATTGTAGCTTGTCAGACATAAATTGCATGAGTCTAAATTCATATGATGAGCATACAGAGGGAGCAGCAGAAGAACAAAAGAAGAATCAGTCTTTGGCTGGAAGTCTAGCCACCTGTGAATGGTATTCCAGCACAGTTCAATTTTTGCAGAAGCTAGCAGTCCCTCCAGGGCTTAGCTCAAGTCAAGCCTGGGCCATTAAACTCAGATTAGCCAAATTCTACATTAATAAAAATCTTCTTTATTGGAAAGACCCATCAGGAATCCTCTTGAGATGTCTAGATAAATAACAATCTGTGGAAGTCATACACCAGTTCCATTCTAGCATCTGTGGAGGGCATCATTATTGGAAAACCACAGCCCACAAAATCCTGAGGGTTGGGTATTATTGGCCTACTCTGTTCTCTGATGTGTTTTCTTTTGTGAAATCTTGTGACAAGTGTCAAAGGTTTGCAGGAAGACAGCAGCTAAAATCTCTACCCCTGAAGCTAGTACATGTCAATGGTCCCTTCCAGCAGCGGGGCTTGTTCTTTATAGGTGAGATCAACCCACATTCCAGTGGTCAACACAAATGGATATTAGTAGCCACTAATTATATCACCAAGTGGATTGAGGTTATACCCACTAAGAATGCCAATCATCAAGTTGTCACAAAGTTCTTGAATGAGAATATTTTCACTAGATTTGGTTGCCCAACCAAACTAGTCATTGATAATGTAGCAGCTTTCAAGGCAAAAGAATTGTTGGACATGACTGAATCCATGGGAATTCAAATGGTGCATTCTACCCCATATTATCCTCAAGGCAATGGCCTAGCATAATCATCTAAAAAGAGTCTGGTAAGAGTTGTTAGTTTCGGTATCTTCATCCCTCCATCAGTGATCAAATTCTCTTTTTGCATGAATTTTAGGTGTTCCATCAATTAGTTGCATTCCATTAGGTCATGGATCAACTGATGGAAGTGGTTCATTATCAAATTTCCCTCATGGTCTTTACCTGTTGGCCTATTTTCACAAGTTCAGGCCATTTACAGTCATTTTTTGTCATTTACATTTTCAAAAGCCATTTTTAGGGTTTTAGGTCTCATTAGGTCTAGGGTTTGTCACCATAGTCATGTAAAAGCTCAATAAGAGTCAGCAGGCACATGAGGATGTTTAATAAGTTCATAAAATCACAAATTTCACTGATGATTTGCTTCATAAAGGGTTTTTACCTCAAAACTCTGTTTTGAGGTGAAAACAGAGTTTTTCTATTTTCATGTACAAATTTATATAATTTTAATGTTTTCATATGTAATTAAGCTTCAGCTACAACCCTTGGTCACCATGCCAACTCCAGCATTCTAGCTACTACAAAAGAAACAAAAACATCCAAGCATCATGTTCATCAAATGACAAAAAGAGCCAAAACTGTAAAAAACGGGTTTTTAAAGCAAAGTGAATTCAACTTTAGGAAAGTGGGTTTCTAAAATGAAAAATTAAAGTCAAGATGATATAAAATTATCTTTAGTGTTTGGAAGACCTGATTTCGTGCAAGTGAGAGAAAGCTAAAAGAAAAATCGCACTTTGAGGAGAAAGAGGGAAACTTGCAGCAAAAAATTCCAGTTTTTGCTGGCGCAATGCACCTGGGCATTGGCGCAACGCACTTGCCTGGTGCTATGCACCGGGCACAGGTTTTCCAAAGGAATTTCAACGGGTGTTACGCATGAAAAGTGCACTACACACTTGGGTGTTGGCGCGGTGCATCTAGTGGCCAAGCTTCAAAACGATTTTCATTGCTTTTCCAAGCCTCCAAGTTTGGAAATATCATCTCTTCAAGTAAGTACATCCTCCCATCTTCCCTAGCAAAAGAAATTTGTCATCCATCATAGTGATTTGAATGGTGAAAAATCAAACTCTAGTTGCTTCAAATTTGTCTTGCAAAACTGTCTAGTATTTTTGTTATTATTGTTGTTTTCACTCCCTTGTATGATTTTCCCATATCCCATCCCCCTGCAATAAATTTTCCCTAATTCCTTTCCCCTTTCCCCCTCCCATTGACACTCACCTTACCCCCTATCACTAAACCCTAAACCCTATACAAATTTCCTACTATTCCCCAAACCCTAATTCCCTTTTCCTAAATCCTATCATTCCCTAAAAACCCTACTACTATCATCAAAACCCTCCTTTGCAGTTATACTATCAGTCAAGCCTTTTATCCCCAAAAGAAAAACAGCAGTCACCCTATATTTAAGAAAATCTCTTCATACTCAACATTCTACACTCTATATTTGCAAGTATGGAAACAGATTCAGCTTATGAAAGATGATGAAACTGTGAACGATTCTTCCCAAGAGGTTCATGCTCCAAGAAAACCACATAAGGGAGGAAAACACATCCGGGAGGAGCCCATCACTCTCATAGAGTTACTAGCTTTCCCTCTTGCAGTAACATGTTTTAAACATCAGCCTTGCTACCAGTTTTGTGAGATGGTGGAGAGGGTGAAATATCACCATGAACTTGCTAGGTTATTTGTTCTTCACCTTCACAATGGTCAGGTGAACCTAGCTGGGGTCTCCTTCACTTTAACACCTGAAACTATTTCACCAGCAACAAGTATTCCTAATGTGGGAGAACAATGGAACAAAGGACAACATGTGGGTAAAGAGCATTATAAGCCTTACATCAAGGCTAGTTATCAAAGGCAAGTCAGTAGGGTCTTTCCTTTTAGATACCTACAAGACACTTATGCTCCACTCATGAAGCTTATTATCAAATATTTCACCTGAGAAGGGAGGTTTTCTCACTTGTACACTTACCATGTTAGATTGTTGATGCACGTTAATAGAGTGAGGATGATGAACCTCCCCTATTTCATATGCAGAAATATTGAAAATATGGCTACATTGGTGCAAAGGAAACCTCTTCCTCAATAGTTTAGTAGCATTTATCATTTTCCATTGATCAAAATTGTTGTTTTGCATCAGCTGAGCTTACTGAATATTTCTTGGGATACCTTCATTTCACATGAGGTTTTCAAAGGCCCTCAGGTGACTCCATTAGTGTTTCAAGAGGAAGGGGGGCCTTCAAATCAGCTAGAGGTTCATGAGACTCAAACTACATGAGTGTTAGTATTTGTTACTTATGAAAAGGGGACAATGAGACTATTTGCAGCTACCAAACGAGTATTATCTCCACCAGGGGTGGAAGGGGTCTCGTTCTCTTCACTAGACAACAGGAAAATGCTATCTTCATGCGGGGTGAAAGGGGCTTTGCCTTCTTCTTCAGTAGAGCAAGTACAGGACAGAGGATAGAAACCATTGCATGACGAAGGGCCTTCTGAAGGCCAAGACAGGGATTTCATTTTGATTGAGGACGAGGACACTTATTTAGGCTCACTCAAGGATGAGATCATCAAGGAGCAGGAAGCTGAGATCCAAAGCCTATCACTTAACATTGAGAGGGCTAAATCAATCATTAATTACCTTGAGCAACAAAACAAGCAACTGGAGGACAAACAAACAATCATGAAGCTGCAAAACATAAGGGAAAACTGAAAATTGGCAAAAAGAAGGAAGGTCAAGCTAACTTCACTAGAGCAATAAATTGACGCTGACAGGGAATCATGGTTAGAGAGGGAAAAAAATGCATTTCGAAAAGCTACTGGACAAGGCCAACAAAGAGAAAAAGATGTTGCGCCACATGGCTTATCAGTATTTGGCCCGGAACAAAATTTGTAAAACAAGGATAAGAAGCCTAAAAGCCAAGTTAAGGAGAACTTTGAGGAGAAAGAAAGAGAAAGATAAGCTCAACATCTTGGCTGAAGCTTCATTGGCCTAGCATAGCACTTAACATAGATCACTCATGCCAAATTTCAAGAAATTTGGTGAATTTTTTGGCATTTTTGAATTTTTTCAGGGAAAAAACAGGTTTTTCCAGTTTGATGGGGACCTCCATTTGAAGAAAACCTTGAATTTTTGGATTCCTCATGAGAGGTTATGCATACTCAGAAATTTCTAGGAAATTTTGACAAGTTTTGGGTCTCCAAAAGGGCCAAAAACACCCAAAGAATGCCCTCTCTGCCACTTTTTTGCCACACAGGAAGTAGTCTTGGGAGATTGCAATTTTGGAGGGGCAAATGGACTCCAAATCAAAAAATTCAAGTTCCTCTAGAAAGTAGACTCACCAAGCTTTCCAACAAGCTATCTTACACCTGATTTGGACCTCAGGAAGCCTTCCAAAAGCAGCTTGGAATAGCGCTATGCATAGAAAAAATGGCATTATGCAGAGAATGAAAAAGTGCCAATTTTGCCTATTTGCTCAAAATTTCCCTTCGTTTTCTTCCAGTTTGACTTTTTCTCTCTTATGGTTAAATTCATGATGTGATATGATCTAAATTCATGTACTATGATGTAAAAATGATAAAAATTGACTCATGGAGGTAGATACATCAGTTATAGGTGGTTTTGAACTAAATGAATCAGTTTCCATAGTTTAAGAGGCAAGTTGTTCCACTGCCTATTTTTTAGTTCCTATTTTAGATCTTGTTGAAACAGCTCCTAGACGCATGGATTTGACCCCTAAAAGCTAGCTTGGGTGGTTTGTTGCCTATATATTGTACTTTCTTAGTCATTTGTCAAGGTTGGACTCTTGTGGATGCATTGAGCTACTTTGTACATCACTTTTGCAGTTTGGTTAGGAAATAAACCACGGTTTTGCAGCATTTTGTGGGATTCTTATGGTAATGTGATTTAGCATTGTGTTCTTATTTGTAATTTCGGTTGATCTTATGTTTCTGTGTGCCATCATCTCTCTCTTTCTGCATAACTAAATGAATCAAGTTTAAAGATGGAAAGGTGGAATTCATTGGTGTTTCAATGCTCTACCTTGGGGTTTATTTAGTTCTACATGTTTTCTACTTTTTGAAGAGGACTCATGAAAATTTCATGCCCTCTCTAGCTCCTCACCAGTCTTTAGACTCACCATTATACTCATTTCAAAGTGCTAAAACACTTGCCTACCTCACCCCACAGAAACCTCTGCAAATCTGTGTTGATTTCCCAAACCCAAAGCTATATTTCCCATCTGACCCAGCAACCAACCTTTAAAATCAAACAAAGTCCTCTGAGAAAGCATACCTAGCCTAAAATTAGTCTTTTTATATTAGTCATCTCAAGCCTTCCTTGATAAATTTTCATTGAGATTGACAAGGAGAGAGCCCTCTCCTGACCTAGTAGGGCTAACTACCAGGTTAAGCGTGGTTTGATGTTACCCTAAACCTACCTTTCTCAGCCTGAGGTAGATTTAGGCCCTAACATAGTGGTGACCACATTGGGGAAGAAAAATTTTTTTGTTCGTTAGTGTTCTTTGCTTTATAAACTATAGAAGGAGCCTGAAGTTAGCTAGGTAGCCTTCGAACTGCTCTTGCTTTGCGAGTGCATACGTAGATGAATGTTGCTTCAATCAATCTTTGGTTTAGTTTTATAAACTGAACATTGGACTTGCAAATTGCCCTAGTACAATACATAATTCTAGACTTTTGGATGACGAGTTTAGAATTAATTAGGCTAATAATATTGTAATGTCAATTTGATTTTTGGGAATAATTCAACACACTCGCTTCCAGACGATACACCAGACCCAATCCTGATCCTGATCCCCCTCCCATGTATGAAAACCAAAATCTCATTCCAAGAATTCTCCGTTAAGAAAGTTCGGTGATACATATGTTTAGATCTTATTCATGCCCAGTTGTTTTTGAATATCTTGAAGATCTCCCATTTGATGAAAATTTTGAGCTATCATTGTTTGAAACTAAGTCTGAAAATGCAATTGGTGCTACTGTTCTGAATCTGGAGTTTGTGCGATATCTTGAAACTGAAAGAGAAAATAGAGCAATTGATGCTTATATTCTAAATCTCCAAAATTCAATTGTGGCTACGAATATTCCCGAGTTCTTAGAATCTGCATCTGCCACTCTTGGTTCATCCGCTATTGTGTCTAGTTCAGAAATTCCTACTAAGCCTCCTTTTATTCCCACTATTCTCGTGTAGCCCACCATATTTGATCAGAGATTTGTAGTCTCTTCACCCCCATCAACCCCTTCTACACCTCAAGCATCACACATTTCTTCATCCCCTTCAACACCTCATACACTTGTCACATCGACTGCTATCGTTGTTCCCACTCCCCCTACATCCCCAAGGCCAGTTTTAAATCCACCTCAAGAAATGGCTGCTAGATATGCACCTCTTGTTTTGCCACAAAACTTGGATGCTATGCCTGCTGATTATCAAAATAAAATCCCATTGTTTGATGCTTCCCAAGGTATCACAACACAACAACATGTTGATAGGATGAGTGATTTCTTTGATCTTCACGAGATTGATGCAAAGAATGTGACTATGAGATTATTTGTGCAAACGTTTGGAGGCGAAGTGCGAAAGTGGTTCAGAGCATTGCCTCCTGGAACAATAAATTCATTGGAGGTTCTTCAAAGACAATTTCTGGATTGTTGGGAGGTAAAGAAAAATCCACTCCAAATCCTTTCCGATTATGAAAACATAAAGAGGAATGTTGGTGAAAGTGTCCAGGATTACTGTGTTATATTCAATACTGTTTACAATTCCATTCCAGCTGATATCAAGCCACTTATGGGGCTGGCTTTGATCAAATTTCTCAACGGCTTTGATCCTAACATGGCATATCAATTGAGAGAAAGAGACCCGGCTACATTGGAGGACATGTAGAAAATTGCAGTAAGTGTCGAGGCAAATCTGCTAGCTAAGAGAGCTAGGACAAAGACGTAAGAGAAAGTGACCATAAAGAAAGAAGCTTCCTCCTCAGATCAAGTGCTTCGTAAGCTTGAGAAGATGTTTGATAGATTAACCATTGCAAATAAGCCTGAGACACAGGTCAGAGAATCCAAATTTTCGTGGTCAGCAGCAACCACAGTTTAGAATCAAGCAATGGAAGCAAAGGGCTCAAGATCCATCAGCTTAACAGCAAGTCAAAACACCATTACAGTAGAACTATGTCCATGGCACTGAATCAGAGGATGATGAGACTCGAATTGGAGATGAGAATCACTTTTTTACACCATATTGTTTGCCAATTTATATCACCGAAGATGAATAGTATTCAGAAAGTCCAGCTGTACAAAAATATGAAGATTTTATATTGGCAAATGAAACAGTCCTAGAAGAGGAATCAGATGAATATCAAAGAGGATACATGAATGCATTGACATCGCAGCAAAGACAATACTCACTCAGGAGTAGGGATGTACCGATCAATCCAATTTAGAAGTGGAAAGAAGCAACACCACCAAAGAATGATTCACCAAATGTGCAGGAAAAGGGAAAGGAGCCAGCAGATCCTACTTCCAACAAAGTGCAATCAGCAAATGAAAATTCAAATTAGCCAAGTGCAACAAAAGAGAAGACTGAAAAGAAGGATGCTCCAGTCAAAGAGGTAGAGAAAACTACAGCCTTTAGCTTAGAAAATGAAATTGCTCATTTAAAAGTGGCAATACCTTTGACTAAATTAATGAAGAATAACAGTTATAAAGATCAAGTGGCAAAGATTTTGAATATAGATCCTCTGTCTTATATGGTAAATGTGGAAGATGACCAACCGAAACTTATCTTTTGTCCGGCATTAGAAGGCCAATCTAAGGATAGTGATGTAGCTCCTTTTTACATCAACCTTATATTGCATGATTATGTTCTGCACAACACCATGTTTGATTCAGGAGTGTCTCATAACCTGATACCAAAGAAAATTATGGAAAAATTTGGATTGGATATCACCCAAAAGTATCATGATCTTTATTCCTTTGATTCTAGTAGAGTAAGATGTATTGGTCTCATTAAAGATCTGGTTGTAACTTTGGATTAGATTCGAGTGAAGAATTTTCTCATGGATGTAGTTGTGGCCGACATTCCCCCTAGATTTGGCATGCTTTTATCTAGGTCATGGGGTGCAAAACCCAAAGGGACATTGCAATTAGATTTCTCCTATGCCACTATTCCCGTGTTTGGTCAGATGAGGAAATTATATAGGGAGAAAAAGATGAAGTATATGATCACGAGCAAGGAGAAACCTTTAAATCATCCAATTAATTATGTACATACAGATTTAGGATCTTTTGTTCTTTATTTCGATAATGGTTTCAATGATGTAAATAATCAATTAGTTGAAGTTGAAGATATATTGGAGATTACAGAAAATTTCAGAGCTATACTTGATCAAGAAAGACAAACGCTTGATAGTACCGCTAAACAGTCAACATTTCACCAACAACAAGAAAATGATGAACAACAGCCAAAGGTAGAAAAGCAGGCAGAACTCCAGCACTTGGACGAAGAAGCTGGTTTGTGGATTATGGACTTTGATGGAGCAGTAGGTAGGGAAGGTGCCGAAATTGGTATTTGGATACACAGCCCTGTTTTCTCAAATAAAGTCTCGAGTAATGTAAGAGTTTGTTCATATAAGCTGGCTTTTGACTGTTCCAATAATGAAGCAGAATATGAGGCACTAATTGCATGCTTGAAAATCCTCAAAAAGTTGAATGCAAAGAGTATTTTAGTTTATGGCAACTCCGAATTAGTAATCATGCAAGTCAAGGGAGAATACCAAGCCAAACATCCTCGAATGAGGGCTTACTGTAATTTGGTTTTAGACATTTGGAGGTTGTTTCCATATTATACTTTGACATGTGTTCCTCGTGTATAAAATGTTATTGCAAATTCCCTTGCTACAGTAGCAAGTAACTTGAAGATTTCGATGAATTCAAATAATAAGTTTGAAATTCATGTGAAACATCGCCCAACTATCCCTAATAATCAAAGATATTGGTAGGTGTTCAGGATGACAAAGAGATTGAAGAATTCTTGCGAAATGAAGGCAACTATCAAGATACTTCTTTAGATGGTGAGCAAGATAATGGTGAACCAAACTTAGAAGTAAATCAGATGGAAGTTTTGCAGCTGAAGGACAATGTCATCCCTAAAGGCCTTATACCTTTAGAGGAATTATTTGACCAAGATGATGTAGCCTGGAAGCCAAGTTTGATGCCGACTGAAAAGGGAGTTGAAGATGTGAATATTAGAACAGCAAAAAATCCAAAGATGGTGAAGTTGTCAAAGGCCTTATCTCCTCAGGTAAAGGCAAAGTACATTAGTCTATTGTCTTCATTTACTGATGTATTTGCATGGGACTATACAAATTTGAAGGAGTACAATAAAAGTATAATTCAGCACAACATTCCAATCAAGCCAAACCAGAAGCCATTTCGCCAAAAGTTGAGAAGGATCAATGCAAAGTTGTTGCCATCAATAGAGAAGGAGGTGAACCAATTATACAAGGCTGGTATAATCGTTCCAATAAGATTTTCAAAATGCATTTCCAATTTGGTGCCCATGTGGAAGACGACAGGTGAAATTAGATTATGCATTGATTTCAGAAATCTGAATAAGGTGTCCTTGAAAGATAATTATCCATTGCCAAAGATGGACCATATACTCCAAAGAGTGGTTGGGGCATCTCGTCTGTCGCTACTTAATGGGTATTCTAGCTACAATCAAATTTTGGTCCATGAGGATGATAGGGACAAAATAGCTTTCACCACTCCGTGGGGGACTTTCCATTATGCCAAGATGCCATTCGGTTTAAAGAATGTTGGTGCAACTTTTCAGCGAGCTATGGATATCACCTTTGCAAATGAGGAAGATGTATTTTTAGTTGTTTATCTTGATGATTTGACAATTTTTTCCAATTTAGATGAGGAGCATCTTTATCATTTGAAGATTGTTTTTCAGCTGTGTAGAAAGTATGGCATATCTCTTAATCCCAAAAAGAGCTTGTTTTCCATGGGTGAAGGGAAGCTTCTCGGTCACATCATATCCAAGGAGGGCATCCGCATCGATCCTGCTCAAGCGGAAGCTATTCAGAAAATTGATTTTCCTTGTAGTAAAAAGGAGATCCAAGCATTCAACGGTAAGATGAACTTCTTACGTCATTTTGTGCCAAATCTAGCTGAACATTTGAGGGAAATTACAAACATGTTGAAGAAAGATAGTGTGGTAAAGTGGGCCGAAGAAGCCATTAAGTCTTTCAATTTGGTAAAGTTGGCTCTTTCTTCAGCTCCGATTTTGATCAGCCCAGCTTATTCCCAAGATTTCATTTTATTTTCATTCGCTTCAAAGCATACTATGGCAGCGGTCTTAATGCAGAAAAGAGATCAGCTTGAGAAGCCAATTGCCTTTTTCAACAGGACAATAAGAGATGTATCCTTAAAATATAATATTATTGAGAAGCAAGCTCTTGCCTTGGTGAAAGCTTTGAAAGATTTCTGAGTATATATTCTTCATTCTCATATTCTTGCTTATGTCCTTAACGCAGCCGTCAAAGATTTTTTGGTACAGACAGATCCGGAAGGGAGATGAAGCAAATGGATCGTAGCTTTGTTAGAATATGATTTGGAGATAAAGCCAACAAAGCTCAGCAGGGGCAAGGTCTAGCAAAATTGATGGCGGAGTCTAATTTGCATGCCTTGGACATAAAATTGATTGCTGCCATGTCGGAAGAAGATGAAGACAACTCACTCGTTCAGGTATCTGAAATTTTTATCTATTCTCCTTAGTATTCAGATGTTTTATATGTGCTCCAACACCTTTCACCACCATCGGGGATGGCTAAAAACAAAAGTAGAACTCTGAAATTAAAGGCTACCAAATTTTGTATTATGCATAATGCATTGTATTGGAAAGATCTCGGAGGTATGTTGTTGAATTGTTTGGTTGAGGAAGAAGCAAAATAGGTCATGGATGATTTTCACAAGGGAGACTGTGGAGGTCACATGTTTTGGAAGACGACGGCAAATAAAATTTTGAGAGCAGGTGTTAACACCCAGGTTGTCCTCTGTGACTCCCAAGAGGATACGGCCGGGGTAACCACTAACCAGGCTTTGGACTGCCGGTCCTAGCCTACCAGCAGTCAGAGAGGGCTCTCTCTATGTGGTTTTATCACTGCTTTCAGTGAGGATCTTAGGCTAGTTGTGAGTTGAGTTTTTGGGTTGTTTTTGTGTATTTGGTTGGGA
>APFE031664126.1:50122-68820 GCA_000404065.3 Pinus taeda | reverse complement strand
TGAAAACATGGCATGATCCAGATTAGACTGTTGGACCATCCATCCAAAATTGAATTCTTATGAAAACTGATACAGACACTGCCTTCTTAGGAAAATATGAGATCTTTGCATTTGCCAAAGCAGAGCATATTTGGACCTTTAACATCTAATCATGAAAAATGAAACTATTGGTATAGGTATCCAACAGCAGGATACTATTGGCCCACCCTCTTTTTTGATGTTTATAAAATTGTTACAAGTTATCACGAATGTCAAATTTTTCAGGGAAGGAGAAAATTACAGCCACTACCTCTCAAGTCGGTTGAAGTAAGTGCTCCGTTTCAGTAGTGGGGCCATGATTTTATTAGAGAGATCCACCCTACATCTTTAGCTCAGCATAAGTGGATCTTAACAGCAACGGACTATTTTACAAAATGGATTGAGGTAATCCCCATTCGGCAGGCCACAGATGCGGTAATAATTCAGTTTCTCGAAAATAATATTTTGTCATGTTTTGGTTGTCCTAACAAGCTTATTACAGATAATGCAATAGCTTTCAAATCTAAAAATATGATTGATTTTTGTAACAAATATCAAATTACCTTGGGGAATTCTACTGCATACTATCCACAAGGTAACAGATTGGCGGAATCTTCAAATAAATCATTGGTTAACATCATCAAAAAGCTACTGGAAACAAACAAAAAGAGTTGGCACAAGAAGCCAGTTAATGCACTATGGGCGGATAGAGTAGGTCAGAAGAAATCAATTGGCATATCTCCATTCAAACTAGTATATGGTGTTGACACGGTGTTCCCAACATCTCTCGTAGTCCCGGTGGTAAAACTTCTGCAGGAAGTTGGCAGCGAGGAGGATCATTTTCAGTGAAGAATAAACCAAATTATCCATTTACAGCAGACGAGAGAGGAATTTTTCCAGAATACCTTCAGGCTGCAAGTGAGAATCAAGAAAATCTATGATCGTAAGGCAAAGGCAGATAAGTTTCAGATTGAAGACATAGTGCTCAAGTGGGATGCTAGAAACGAGGACAATGGCAAGCAAGGAAAGTTTGAGACTCTGTGGAAGGGACCATATAGAATTGCTGCATATCAAGGTCAAAATGATTTTCTCCTCAATGAAATGAATGGGGAAGACTGTCCAGGGGGACCGGTCAATGGTCGGCTGCTGAAACGGTATCATCTTTGAAGAATTTTCTATTGTCATAATTTTTCACTGTACATACCATTTTATTTCCTTCATTTCAAGTGTGTACTGTCATCATTCATTCAGTTTGGGGCTTGAAGTGAAGGCTATAAAACTGAAGGTCTGATGTCAGTTTTTGATTACTTAGTGTGGATTGTTTGAGTCAATTTTCAGTCAGTTTTCATACTTGTAATTAAGTCAGTTTTGAGTCAAGATATTGGTTTTATGTTTCTTGAAGTTATTGACTCCATTTAGCCCAATTGAAGAGGCACTGTCTACTTTCCAGAGATCTGTAGTTCTTGGCAGCTCTTAGGAGCTACCATCCCCATTGGAGCCAATGTTAGTGACAGTATCTTCATCCCTCCATCAGTGATCAATTTCTCTTTTTGCATGCATTTTAGGCGTCCCATCCCATCAATTGCATTCCATTAGGTCATGGATCAACTGATGGAAGTGGTTCATTATCAAATTTCCCTCATGGTCTTTACCTGCTTGCCTATTTTCACAAGTTCAGGTCATTTACATTTGCAAAATCCATTTTTAGGGTTTTAGGTCTCATTAGGTCTAGGGTTTGTCACCATAGTCATGCAAAAGCTCAATAAGAGTTAGCAAGCACATGAGGATATTTAATAAGTTCATAAAATCACAAATTTCACTGATGATTTGCTTCATAAAGGGTTTTTACCTTAAAACTCCGTTTTGAGGTGAAAACGGAGTTTTTCTATTTCATGTACAAATTTATGTAATTTTAATGTTTTCATATGTAATAAAGCTTCAGCTACAACCCTTGGTCACCTTGCAAACTCCAACACTCTAGCTACTGCAAAAGAAACAAAAACATCCAAGCATCATGTTCATCAAATGACAAAAAGAGCCAAAACTGTAAAAAATAGGGTTTTTAAAGCAAAGTGAATTCAACTTTAGGAAAGTGGGTTTCTAAAATAAAAAATTAAAGTCAAGATGATATAAAATTCTCTTTAGTGTTTGGAAGACTTTATTTTGTGCAAGTGAGAGAAATCCAGAAGAAAAATCACACTTTGAGAAGAAAGAGGGAAACTTGTAGCAAAAATTCCAGTTTTTGCTAGCACGATGCACCTGGGCACTCGCGCGACACACCTACCTGGCGCTACGCATTAGGCACAGGTTTTCCAAAGGAATTTCAACGGGCGCTACACACAAAAAATGTGCTACGCACCAAGGTGTTGGCGCGGCGCATCTGTTGGCCAAGCTTCATAATGAATTTCATTGCTTTTCCAAGCCTCCAAGTTTGCAAATATTATCTCTTCAAGTAAGTACACCCTCCCATCTGCCTTAGCAAGAGAAATTTTTCATCTATCATAGTGATTTGAATGGTGAAAAATAAAACCCTAGTTGCTTCAAAGTTGTCTTGCAAAAATGTCTAGGGTTTTTGTTATTCTTGTTGTTTTCACTCCCTTGTATTTTGATTTTCCCATATCCCATCCCCCTGCTCTAAATTTACCCAATTCCCTTCCCCTTTCCCTCTCCCATTGACACTCACCTTACCCCCTATCACCAAACCCTAAACCCTATACAAATTTCCTACTATTCCCCAAACCCTAATTCCCTTTTCCTAAATCCTATCATTCCCTAAAAACCCTATTGCTATCATCAAAACCCTCCTTTGCACTTATACTATTAGTCAACCCTTTTATCCCTAAAAGAAAAACAACAATCACCCTATATTTAAGAAAATCTCTTCATACTCAACATTCTACACTCTATATTTGCAAGTATGGAAACAGATTCAGCTTATGAAAGGGATGATGAAACCGTCAGTGATTCTTCCCAAGAGGTTTATGCTCCAAGAAAACCACATAAGGGAGGAAAACACATCCGGGAGGAGCCCGTCACTCTCACAGAGTTACTAGCTTGCCCTCTTGCAGTAACATGTTTTAAACATCAGCCTTGCTACCAGTTTTGTGAGATGGTGGAGAGGGTGAAATATCACCATGAAATTGCTAGGTTATTTTTTCTTCACCTTCACAATGGTCAGGTGAACCTAGCTGGGGTCTCCTTCACTTTGACACCTGAAACTATTTTAGTAGCAACAGGTATTCCTAATGTGGGAGAACAATGGAACAAAGGACAACATGTGGGCAAAGAGTATTATGAGCCTTACATCAAGGCTAGTTATCAAAGGCAAGTCAGTAGGGTCTTTCCTTTCAGATACCTACAAGACACTTATGCTCCACTCATGATGCTTTTGTCAAATATTTCACCTGTGACGGGAGGTTTTCTCGCTTGTACACTTACCATCGTTGTTAGATTGTTGATGCACTTTACTAGAGTGAGGATGATGAACCTCCCCTATTTCATATGAAGAAATATTGAAAAGATGGCTACATTGGTGCAAAGGAAACCTCTTCCTCAATAGTTCAATAGCATTTATCATTTTTCATTAATCAAAATTGTTGTTTTGCATCAACTGAGCTTACTGAATATTTCTTGGGATACCTTCATTTCACGTGAGGTTTTCAAAGGCCCTTAGGTGACCCCATTAGTGTTTTAAGAGGAAGGAGGGCCTTCAAATCAGCCAGAGGTTCATGAGACTCAAACTACAGGAGTGCTAGTATCTGTTACTTATGAAAAGGGGACAAGGAGACTATTTGCAATTGCCAAACGCGTATTATCTCCACCAGGGGTGGAAGGGGTCTCGTTCTCTTCACCGGACAACAGGAAAATGCTATCTTCACCCGGGGTGAATGGGGCTTTTCCTTCTTCTTCAGTAGGGTGGGTATAGGACAGAGGAAAGAAACCATTGCATGATGAAGGGCCTTCTGAAGGCCAAGATAGGGATTTCATTTTGATTGAGGACGAGGACACTGATTTAGGCTCACTCAAGGATGAGATCATCAAGGAGCAGGAAGCTGAGATCCAAAGCCTATCACTTAACATTGAGAGGGCTAAATGGATCATTAATTACCTTGAGAAATAGAACAAGCAACTGGAGGACAAACAAACAATCATGGAGCTGCAAAACATAAGGGAAAACTGGCAATTAGCAAAAAGAAGGAAGGTCAAGCTAACTTCACTAGAGCAAGAAATTGAGGCTGACAGGGAATCATGGTTAGAGAGGGCAAACAAGCATTTGGAAAAGCTTCTAGACAAGGCCAACAAGGATAAAAAGATGTTGCACCACATGACTTATCACTATTTGGCTCGAAACAAAATTTGTAAAACAAGGATAAGAAGCCTAAAAGCCAAGTTAAGGAGAACTTTGAGGAGCAAGAAAGAGAAAGATAAGCTCAAGATATTGGAAAAAGATTCATTGGCCCAGTATAGCACTTAACATAGATCACTCATGCCAAATTTCAAGAAAGTTGGTGAAATTTTTGGCATTTTTGAATTTTTTCTGGGAAAAAACAGGTTTTTCCAGCAGGTGCGTAGCGCCACCAGTGCTACGCTTTTGATGGGGACCACCATTTCAAGAAAACTTTGCATTTTTGGATTCCTCATGAGAATTTATGCATACTTAGAAATTTCTAGGAAATTTTTACAAGTTTTGGGTCTCCGAAAGGGCCAAAAACACCTAAAAAATGCAATCTTAGGAGATTGCAATTTTGGAAAGGCAAATGGACTCCAAATCAAAAATTCAAGTTGCTCCAGAAAGTAGACTCGCCGGGATTTCCAACAAGCTATCCTACACCTAATTTAGACCTCGGGAAGCCTTCCAAAAGTAGCTTGCAAAAATCACTACGCACAACAAAAATGGCGCTATGCACAGAATGAAAAAGTGCCAATTTTGACTGTTTGCTCAAAATTTCACCTAGTTTTCTTCCAGTTTGACTTTTTCTCTCTTATGGTCAAATTCATGATGTGATATGATGTAAATTCATGTAATATTATGTAAAAATGATAAAAATTGACTCATGGAGGTAGATACATCAGTTATAAGTGGTTTTGAACTAAATGAATCAGTTTCCATAGTTTTAGAGACAAGTTGTTCCACTACCTATTTTTTAGTTCCTAGTTTAGATCTTATTGAAACAACTCCTAGACTCATGGATTTGACCCCTAAAGTTAGCATGGGTGTTTTTTTGCCTATATATTGTACTTTCTTAGTCATTTGTCAAGGTTGGACTCTTGTGGATGCATTGAGCTACTTTGTACATCACTTCTGCATTTTGGCTAGGAAATAAACCAAGGCTTTGCAGCATTTTGTGGGATTCTTGTGGTAATGTGATTTAGCATTGTGTTCTTATTTGTAATTACAGTTGATCTTATGTTTATGTGTGCCATCATCTCTCTCTTTCTGCATAACTAAATGAATCAAGATTAAAGGTAGAAAGGTGGAATTCAATGGTGTTTTGGTGCTCTACCTTGGGGTTTATTTAGTTCTACATGTTTTCTACTATTTGAAGAGGAATCATGACAATTGCATGCCCTCTCCAGCTCCTCACCAGTCTTTAAACTCACCATTACACTCATTTCAAAGTGCTAAAACACTTGCCTACCTCGCCCCACAGAAACCTCTGCAAATCTGTGTTGATTTCCCGGACCCAAAGCTGCCTTTCTCATCTGATCCAGCAACCAACCTTTAAAATCAAACAAATTCCTTTGAACAAGAACACCAAGCCTAAAATTAGTCTTTTTATATCAGTTATATCAAGCCTTCCTTCATAAATTTTCATTGAGATTGACAAGAAGAGAGCCCTCTCCTAACATGGTAGGGCTAGCTACTAGGTTAAGCGTTGTTTGATGTTACCCTAGACCTGCCTTTCTCAACCTAAGGTAGATTTAGGCCCTAAAATGGGTAATCAAAAAACTGTTAGAGGACAAAAAAAAGAGCTGGGATTCCAAGTTGAAGTTTACACTATGGGCTGACAGAGTTACCATCAAAAAGTCCATAGGGAATTCTCCATTTAAACTGGTTTATGGTGTTGGTGTTGTTTTCCCTATCCAGTTGATTCTCCCTATGGCTAAATTCTTGAAAGAAGAACAAGATGAAGAGAATGACATGGTAAGAAGAATGAATAATCTGGTTGAACTACAATAAGTCAGAGAGTAGCTGGTTGAGAAGTCAAAAGCTCATTAGAAGAAAATCAAAGAAACCTTTCACAGGAAGGCAAAAGTGGACAATTTCCAAGTTGGTGATTGGGTGCTTAAATGGGATGCATTTAAGGAAAATAAAGGTAATCATGGCAAGTTTGACTCCTTATGGACAAGTCTGTTTGGCATTGCTCAAATTCAGGAGAACAATACATTCATTCTGCACAGTCTAGAAGGAGGAGATACTTTTGGTAGCCCAGTAAATGGGCGATTCTTGAAACTTTATTTCATTTAAGGCTTTAAAGCCTTGTTATTGTAAATATGTTCTTTCCAACTTTTATTTTCATTAACAAAATAGACTCCATGCCCAATGAAATACCAGGAGGAAGCTTTAATTTTGTTGTTACAGGAAAGGCATCGGTCTGAGATTCTTGAAACCTCACAGGGAGGATTTCATCCCCAAAAGGAGCCAGTGTTAACCTTGTTGGCCAAAAATAGATCCAAAAATGCTTTTTAAAGTCTCCATAAGCCAGCATAATCATGCCAATGTATCCAAATATGCTCTTGAAGGATTCGAAATCACCTAAGGATCATTTAAAAATCCCAACAATCGCATGCCAAGAATCCTTAGCATGGCGGAAATTCACTATCAGAGAGCAGAAACACATTAAAAAAAGTGAAAAAGCACATATCGAAGGCTTAAACAAAGAGATGCATAGCAGCCGTTAGATATGGTTGATTAATGGCCCAGATCTAAGTGGTAAATCGTAGTCGGTGCTAACCATGGACCTTTGGCTTGGGCGATATGCGATTGCGATTAGATCGCATCGCTATATCACGGTGGAACAGCACTAAGGGGCGGGGCCTATGCATAGGCATATGTGCGACCTGATGAGCTAGACCCGACAGCATTATAATTATGAAATACACAATATTCAAGGTCCACGGAAATCTAGTTTTCAATGCATCTGTCACGTATTTCGTTATTTAACGAAATACAAAGGGAAGCTGGGATTTGCGATATGTGATAAAGTCCAGACCCGAAAGGGTCTAGGAAGGGAAATACATAATTTTTCAAGTCCACAGATTGGCCATTTTCAATACATTTACGTGTATTTCATTATAAAACGAAATAGAAAGGGGAATTGGGCAGTGCCGATAGCGATGAAGACCGGACCCAAAAGGGTTAGCGAAGTGAAATATATAATATTTGAAGTCCGCAAAAGGCCATTTTCATGTGTTTTCAGAGTTTTTCAAGCGTAATTCAAAATACAAAGGAAGAAAGGGACCAGGCCACTTGTGATAAGCGACAACGATCTGAAGGGCAAACCTAATAGAGGAATAAACCATTTTTTAGGATTTTTTAAGTCTGAAAAGGACAGAGAGGGGCAGGATTTCTCAATGTTGTTGTGTTTTTTGTTTAAACCAGAAACAGTCATTATCTTTAGCAGAAGTCCACAATATGGTAGTGTTGTTCTGTGTTAACAGAAAGCGTGCATTGCTAAACATTTGAAAGGACCACAACACACACACCTTGCCCAAAACGAACAGAAGCATCAACAGCCCAGCACAGATCATCAAAACAAACATCATGGGGCATCTCTGGCATGAGAGAGTTCACAGGAAGCGCATAAAACGACCTGATGGTGGTTATTCCTCTGTCAGAAGGAGAAAACCTCCAAGCCATGCTTGCCTATTCAGGGAATCAAACAGTTAAGGGAAAGAGAGGATAGATTAAGACTCTAAGCCATTGAGAGCTCAAGAGCATTGTAAAAGGCCTATAAAAGGTTGGAAACTAAATGTAACAAGGGTTCAATTTCTGGATATTATTGCTACTCTGTTCTTTCAAGCTTCTCATCTTCGCTCCAGCAATATAAGCTTCTTTCATTGTTACATGTTCAATTCCCATTTTTTTGTTGCTATATGCTTACACTTGAATAGGTTATTCATGTTTCTATTGTGTCTAATGCCAAATAACTATCATCTTATCTCTGCATTGATAAACTAGATTTGCAAGTTCCACTTACTTCCTGTAGCTGGCCATTCATATGTGTTTATGTATACATCTGCTGGTACAGGCAGTATTCTCCATATATCCATTGAACCTATAAACTATTGAGCATTAGTGGTCTAAATCCTTGTATTGTTGAGGGTGTTCATGCATGTCTTGAGTAAAAGCATAGTTGAAATGGTTATTTGGCTTGATCCAAACCATCATTTATTCCAATAGTTCAGAGAACAATATTGAAGATTATATGTTACTAGGCATCTCCAAGTTGCAACCTAGGAGAGTTTCCTGGAGTGATAATAGGTAAGATCTTCTGTTCGTTCGCCATTTGCAATTGAATAGGAGACCATTGTAGCGCAATTCTACCCATGCGTTCCCATGTTTATTTTGGCAGTACATTCGCATCCGATCCTAGATCCAGAATTACTTGATCCACTTCATACTCCCCGATTTGCGCAGTCAATCTCATTTCCCTTCCTGTTCGTGATGTGTGCTTTCTGATTTTTCGCACTATGTGTGGTTTTCCTGACCCATCACACCTAGTGATAAGTTCCTACAACCCTTTCACAACCTTGGTTTCGCACAGCAGTTTCATAATGTCTCCAGAAAGGTATTGATCATTGAAGAGTCCATCTCCAGCTATAGTTGATCCTTACTGCCTGAAGTGGAGGCCTCCATGAAGCTCTTCTTACCTTCCATGAATGTCTCCTTTGCGTGCTCCAAATTAAATTCAAGTTCCTTTGTAGGAGCCTTGCAAACCCACGCACTTTCTTCAAGCTGCTTGCCCTTGTCCTCTCCTGTCATGATATCGCTTCTGAGCACTATGTTTACATGCGGGTCCCTTTCGCGTGGCTCAAACCTCATCATTTGCAAATTTTGAGTCGAGGGAGGCTAGAGTACTCCTTTTTCGTGCAACCTTGCTATAAATGTAGGGCAAGCCTCTGCCTCATGATCAAACTGAGTAAAGTATAAACATGATGTTCTCATCGAATTCGTACAATCACAGGCATAGTGCCCTGGACCGCCACAATTATAACAAATTAGTTGTCCGCGACCCCTTCCTGGTCTCGTTCTACCTCGACCTCATCCGCGCCCCTAAAATCCAGCGCACCCCATTCTTGCATTTGGGCGAGGGCTTATGTTTCGGTCTGTACCCTATAGGTAGGAGTCTAATCCATCATTAGTTCATAGATTCTGTAGGTACGCTCATCATGGTCTACCGACATGCAGAAATTACAGAATAATTGTTGGGACGTCTGCGTGTACTTCTGCAATAGATGAAAATTACCCGTAGCATGTTTTCCCCCTATCTGACAAATCACGCACCATAATGCAGGTGTTGCCCTCGGTCCTACTTGTGCCTCTGGTCTTAATGGAATCAGCCCTCCTCCCACCAAGTAATTCGCAAAGACTGGACAATGGTCATTTTCATGTCCCTGGCCCTTGCATTTTATGCACCATACCTCCTTGTGTTCCTCTGGGTGAGTTGTCCTGTCTTGTTTCAAACTTTGCATTTCCAGACACAAATTTTAAAGTTGCACATGGATTTGTTGGACTCCCAGACTAGGATCTTGTATTGGGTCTCATGTAGTCTCATTGCAATCTCCAAAGCTTCGACCTGGGTGGATAACTTCTGCTGCGATAGTGCCATCCTTAGATGCGGTGTTAGGGATACTACATTCCATGTGTGGTGTTGCCCATCTGTCAAGGTCATGTTGGCTTCGCAAATCATACTCTTCAGTCTCTGATCCAAATCCCATGGGGTCTCGCCTGGAAGCATCACAATCTCCTTAAACCCGATAATCGATTGTGTTTCTGACTTTGGCCTGCTAAATTCCTTGTTCAGCGCAGCCTAGATATCTGTGATCCCCACGTTCGGATGGTCATTGGAATGCTTAATGTACCATGTCAGTGCGCGATCCTGCAATGCCCTCACCAACATTAACTTCTTTATATTGTCATCCACGACTCCTTGTACTTCCCATACGGCCCTTACCATGAACCAAAACTGGTCCGGATCTTCGTTCCCTACTCCTCTGAATACCGACAATTTTATAGTGCTCGCCATATTGAATTGTGGTGGTGGCGGAGGTGGTGTGGGCAAAGATGGAGGTGAAGATGGTGAGACTGGTGGCGGTGTAGGTGGAGGTGGTAGGTGTGGAATTCGCTACCTTATTGAAATAACCACGCTTCTCGAAGAAAATTTCACGAGCTCTTCCTTGCTTTCCCGTCGAGGCAAAATCAAGGGGCTATTCTCTATCTCTGTGCTACCTTCGTTTCTATTTGACCCTGCACGCACATCACTATGTGCACTTATCAGTACCTCAAATCCAATTATGCTGCCTTCGCGCAACCCTACTCGGGGCCTAAACAGTGTTATTACCCAAACCCTTACTAGAAACCTAATATTAGTTGATTAACTTAGCTTATCTGAATGCTTTCATTTATGCTTAACAATATTCAACATTTATACAAACGCATGCAATAAATAAACAGTATAATTGCACTTGATATCAAACATGTAATAACAAAAGAACAAATACACGAAATTCAGATAAACTACTCATTATTATTCTTTGTCCTTGGTTACAAACTCGGCTCTGCCCCACGCACTCAGTTGCAGGGGTCCGCACACTCAGCTGCGGACTCTACTAGGCCTCTGCGCACTCAGCTGCAGAGCCTCTTCCTACTACTACGACCGAAGATACTAGAATCTTGCTCTATGCTCGCTATCTTTCAGACTTCATCTGTTGGTTAACTTAACTACTTTACAACTTAGAGCCTTGCTCTATTTATACAATCCCATGGTCTGCAGACCATGGGTAGGCCGACATTACATTCAAAACTTAGGGCGGACAACCCTATGACTTTAACATATGATTCGCACTTCACGCCCGCAATTCACAGAGTTTTTACAATAATATTACTCAAAACTTGGGCTTTGAGCCCCAAACCATGCTGTGGGGAGATTCCATGCCCAACAGCCATACATAGTTGCTATCATAAAACACTTACATAACCAGTATAATAGGGATAGGAATACCCATGAAATCACATCCATATAAACCACATATAATACAGTACAATGCTCATATAAATAGAAGAAGAAATAACCTCTTATTGTTGATGAAAAATCCAACTCGGGATGGGACTTCCATGTTCCACCCGGCTGTAGAATGGCTGAGCCAAATCTCTCTTCAGCCATTCACACCCATGCCATATTCCAAGCATGAAAGTGGGATCTCATAAAACACATCAATCAAAACTCATCTAGGACTTCCATAGGCCATCAAAATCAACCCAATAAATAGTTATTTCCACCTCATGGTTGGACATCACAAAACCGTCATCAAATTGGTCTCCATCCAAGCCTTCCAGGGCTTCTAGAGTGTTTGTTCCAACCAAAGCTTCCAGGACTAGTAACTCAACCCACAACTTATGCAGGGCTTCTAGATTGTTTGTCCAACCTAGGCTTCCAGGACTAGTAACTCAACCTACCAAGGGCTTTTAGGGCATTTGTCTAACCAAGGATTCCAGGTATAATAACTCAATCCAAGTTGTTATAGGGCTTCCATAGCATTTTCCCAACCAAGGCTTCCAAGAATAGTAATTCAACCCAAGCTAAGGAAACATGAGAACCAATAAAAAACAAATAATAAAAGTAAACCTACAATCACCATAGATATCCAAGAAATGGAAAGGCTAGGTAATCCACTGTCAATTCAGGAAATCCTCCATGTCAATGATAGAAAATGACCAAGAATCCACATGCATATGCCATGCATGCCAACACTTGTGAAGGAAACATCCATTCAACTCAGCACCTGCAAGAAAATCTGATGTAGTTGTTGATCTCAATGCCTTATTGTGCTTTCCTTCTCTTCTCTTGCCTTTCTACTCCAAGAATCCAAGTATGCCACACCCACCAAGAGTGCTCCAAGAAAACTCCAATTCTCCAAGAGTATGAGAGAAAGAGAATAACTCCAAAGCTCCAAAACTGAACTGACAAAGTCTAAGCCAATATTTTACACTAACTAAGAGATTTCCAACTGATCCTCAGAAGCCTTTTGTTAATGAGGCCTCTATTTTCTTCATTTTCCATTATTTTCCTTCATTTTCCTCCTTTCATGCAACCTGTGACCTTTCACCTTCCTTTTCTCCTAATTTCCTTTATTTTCATAAGTGAATGTGCCAAAAATGTCATTTTTCCTTTCCAAATCCTTATCCATTGCCTTTGCCAATTTCCTAAGACATAATAAACCAAATCAACACCCATTGGGATGTACCTCCCACCATTTAGCTTACAATTCATGTCCCATCACCGTGGTAATATATATATATATATTATATATATAATATATATAGATATAGATATTACATGAGTTTTTAACTAGGGTTGTTACAGACTTGACCAAAATGTACTTAGGAACTTGTATTCCCGATCTGAGATAATGGACTCTGGGATCCAAAAGTGTACCCATACTCATTCAAAGAAGCATTTGGCAATGGCTTATGTTATGATACTCTTATTGCAAGCCACCAGAATGGACATCTTAGAAAATCTATCGATGACCATGAAAACACAGTCATTTCCATGCTTGGTAGAAGGGAGGATTGACATGTAATCCATGAAGAATAATTCCCAGGGCCGATTAGGAGTAGGAAAAGGATTATACAAGCCTTTCTTCTTTATTATCAGTTTGGAAATGGTGCAGGTAGTGTAGGACATGATGTACTTCCCAACATCATGTCGAAGGTTTGGCCAATAAAAATACTTCTACAACACTGCCACTATTTTCTCTACCCCAAAATGTCTAGTGACCCGACTGTAGTGCACCTCCCAAACCATCTTGTCATGCTTGCTTGAAGGAACACAGAGGTGTCCTAGGTGGAATAACAATTCGTCCTGGAGGTGAAATTCTGGAACTTGTTTTTTTTCGACGAGCATCTAGTATGTGGTGCCTAATTCTAGAACACTTTTGTAAATATGTTTCCATCATGAAGTCTCGTGTCCGCAAGACTTAAGCACAGTGGTTAGTGCCATAACCGGTGGTCACTTGAGGCAATATGAAACATTATTGGTTCATCCCTTCTTATACTTAATGTTAAAATGGAACTATTAAAGATATGTGGACCATTTCTGATGGTGATCATTCTGCAACTTTCCTTCTGTATGTATGAACCACAAGGGTTGTCGGTTTGTTTGGATGACAGTTTCCTTCCCTAGAATGCAATGCTTCGATTGTTAAAAGGAATAATTCTCTTTTTCATAGGCTGGATACCTTCAGAAGATATTTGAAAGTGTCTCACTGTGATATTCCACCAGATGCCTCTTCCAGGTAAGAAGTGCACCAATAGCATAGTCAGCGGCATATGTCTCAATTTTAAATGGTTGGTGTAGGTTTGGTAATTTGAGAACTAGGGCAAAGCAGAGGTGATGCTTCAACTCGGAAAACACCTTCTATTGGGATTTAGGTCAAAAGAACATTGCTTTCACTCTGCCCTTGGTGACTTGACTCAAAGGCCAACTGATATGAGATAATCTCAACACGAACCTGCAATAGAAAATGGCATGACCCATAAAGCTACAAAACTTTGTTAGAGTAGTTGGGGTTCACCAATCCTCAATAAATTGTATCCTTGTTGGGTCCACATGCACACCCTGCTCATTAATGATGTACCCCATATATTAAACCTAGGTCATACCAAAAGGGAATTTCTCCAAATTGGCACACAATTTGTGTTGTCGCAGGGTTTAGAGAACTTGTGAAATATGGTGTAGGTTCTCTTCCCAACCCTAGCTAAAGATCAATATGTCGTCCAAACATACTACCATGAATGAGTTGGTCAAGGGTCACAAGATGTCATACATTAGCCTCATGGAGGTTGTGGGGGAATTTGTCAACCCAAAAGGAATGACCAAACATTTGAAAATACCCTCCTTGTATTTGAAGGAAAAATTCCACACATCGAAGGGTTTGATTTGTACTTGGTGATAACCAAACTTCAAGTCAATCTTGTTGAAATATTTGGCCCCCTTGAGCTGGTCCAGAAGGTCATCAATCCATGGGATTGGATATCTATTCTGGACAATGATATTTTTGAATGCCTGATAGTCAATATAGAGCCTCCAAGTTCCATCCTTCTTCTATACTAACACGATTTGGCTCCCACATGGTGATGAACTTGGCCTGATGTGCCCTTTCTGCAATAGCTCCTGAATCTTCCTCTTGATTTTATCATTCTCCAAAATAGAGCATCGGTAGATTGGTCCATTAGGTAGTGATGCACTTGGGGTCATATTGAAGGAGTGCTTGACCTGACAATGTAGGAGCACCCATGTGGGTGAGGTGAAGATGTCCCTGTACTCCTCCATGATCTTGTCCATCTGTTGTTGCCATGCGAAGGAGCCTTTCCTAGAGCCTGTGGATGTGGGCATAATATTCCTCTTTTTCTAAGGGAGTATCATGAGAAATACAATTTTCGGGGTTGGGAAATGACCTTACTGCATTGTTTAGAAGAGATAAAAGAAAATGTGGTGGGCGGTGCCACCTCTAGTATCTTGTATAATTTCTGAGCCAAAGTAGTAATAAAAGAGAAAGGTATGAATTCATATACATCAAGATGCTTCCATAAGTATTACCGACCTAATAAACCATCACAGACTTCCAGAGGGGAAACATTACAAAACACCTCATCTACAAAGGGCTTAACGCTATAAGGTGGGTGGCACTATTAGCTGACACAGATATCTCGCCCTTAGTGGAGCCACCTGATGGTGTATGGCTAGGGGTGAATAGTTGTTGGAAGCTTCAATCTCTTAATGACCTCAACTAAGATCAGGTTCTTTTGGCTCACACCGTCAATGATGAATTGCATCGATGAACCCTTTACCAAGATCTGCGAGTGGAAGAGGTGCTCCCACTCCTCTGGATCCTCAAGCTCTTCCTTTTTGAGCTTGGGGGTGGCTACCATTGCAGTAGGTTCTGCATCAGTGATCTTCTTCCCTTTCTCAAGTTCCAACTCAGAATTAGAACATGCATCTATTTTTGAGTCTTTTATCTTGGCCTGTCATGCGGAAAGAGTTAATCTTGCGGACAAGACCAACCTCCCTAGAAGCCTAAGACTTTCTAGTGACAAGCAAAACAATTAAGAGCAATCCTTCTCTAAACATGCATTATCATACGAGAAACCAAGTGTTTTAGATCCTACCTGTAGTCCAACGCTGTTGTAGTAGTCCAGCCTCGTCGATCCAAATGAGCTCCTCCTTCACTTCGAAACCTGCATTCACTAACAATCAAACGATTACATAGCACCTGAATATCTCAAAAAATAAAACATATTCAACATACAGACCAAGGAGTATATGAAACAACTCATTAATAACAAATTGTTGAGAAGAATGGACTTATTTGTATTAATAGGAAATAAAAGAAACCATTACAACCTGAGCCTTGGTGTTGTGCAAGTTCCTCCCAGGGCCCAGCAAGATTTTTCCTTTACTTTGATAAGCTCACCCACTTCCAAATGAAACAAGAAAGGATGGTAATCTCTCCTCACAAGCTTCTACAAGGAAGTCGTAATTCCAACAGCATCTACCCTTTGGAATGTTCAGCTTTCAACCTCCCCTCCTCTGGCCCAATGCCTGTATTTATAATGTTCTAGAGGAAGTTAATCATGTGCACCATCAATGGGATAAACCCCTCTTTTGGATCGGGTAGCTCCTCTCTTGATGGGATAGGTTCCTCTTTCATAGGGATGCATGAACCATCTGGAGGCGCTCAATACACGTCAAACAATCTTCTAGAATGCTCTAGAAATGACCACAAGTAACTTTTTAAGATGAAACTCACGCCTTGTGACCTTTACAGGGGTACGCACCCATCCTTTGACATACAGAGCATACAAGTACGCAGGCACAATGAACTTGGATGCGTACACGCAGGCAAGGTAGAGAGAACCTGCGTACCCAGAGATAAACATGTTTTTAATGACTTTCTCTCTTTCTTGAAGTTTGACATGGAGAGCAGAGGTATGAGGCTTGCCAAGGAGGATATTATGACTGTTGATGGAGCCATACTAACTGCAAATAGTCATGGTGACAAATTTTAGTGTAACAGATTGCCCCCTAAAGTGCGAAGCCTGTAATAGATTAGGGTTTTATATCATCTAGGAAGGGTGAAGTACTTTATCATTTCAAGGATTATCTTGTGGAGAGCCCAGTCAGAACCTACAATTTTCAACACAAAATACATGTATAAGATTATATCATCGCTGAGGTAGGCATTCCCATACTCAGATCAAAAAAACTTTAACTAACAGACTAACTACTACTCTGATACAAGAATGATTTCATAGTACATCATAATCATAGACTCGTGTAGACACAGTATGGACGCATCCATCTATTTATAATTGGTCTACAATATAATGAATACAAAACTCCTCGCAGCCTGGATGGTGGAAACTAGATCCAGGGTCTCCATCTCTACTTCCCGAATTGGTACTATTCTAGCCATGTGAATAAATGAGTCGATGTCGAACATGGTAGAAACCACTTGATTACCAGTCGATGATGTAAACTGTTAACAAGCATGAGAGAGACCACCAGTGATGTCAATGGTTCTAAAAGTACCCAGTACAATCCATGAGATGTGAATGAATGAGTCGATGTCAAACATTTCATGGAATCCTTCGATCGCAACTCAACTCTCTAGATAATGTGCTGATGTCGATAGAAAGCGACCCGGCGCAAGCAAGCCCACAACACGAAATCATAGTTCAAGTTGAAGAAATGTTGTTGTAAGGACTAACTCAAGGATGATAGAATGGATGATAGGTATTTTCCAGTTGAATTTTTTGTTTACAGACCTCTTGAACACATAACGACACAACAGATGGCTTGGTGACGAATGACTCAAGGTTAATCCCCGGAACCTGGCTGAAGAATTTCAATGTGGTTTGAGCGACTGTGAGGCAAAGGATTTCCCAACCCAGGTGAATAAAAAGTGTCGTGTTCAAGAGTGGTAGTAAGGTTTTTCTGAGACAAAAGGATATCAAATAGGCTCATTCTTCTCTCTTTTCCCCCACCATTTCCGGCAAGTACCTCTTTATTTTTTACAAGCTTGAGGAGGATAACATATGCTTGATTATAAGATCATCCTTCGAATGAGTCCAACTTAGTTTTTTGATTCGAACCCTAAAAAGGAGTGGTCCGTTCCTGTTTGTAATAGAACAGGTCCTTTAATGTGAAATTTTAACGAGTCCAGTATAGGAGAAACTCGGCGCTTTGCATATTTAGAGAGTCTGAAAAACTTAGAAGACTCCAGATTGGACTTTTTCGTAAGTTGTGTCTCCTAAGCCCGAAAAAGTATAAAATAATACCTAGGAGAACCGCTTGATCTTGCGAACAAGGATACTTTCATAATTACTGTCTTTGACCTGAAAAGTAAAAAGCGATCAAGGACACGTAGTTTTATTTCCAGTATCAAATTTGAAACGACAAAAACCCGACAATCTTTTCCTGTTTTTACGGTCAGAAAAGGGCTATAAGGGGACCGTCTTTTAATTCCATTTTAACGAGTGTAAAAGAAACGCTCAACAATCTTTTCATATTTTAGGAGTCAGAAAAGGGCTTAAAAGATGACTCTAATGTTTGGTTCGTGAAAAATGACAAGTTTCCCTGAAAATCCCTTTGTCCTGCACAAAAACGACACATTACTCATACCTGTTTAAGATAAGCAAAAATGCATTGAAAAATAGCCTTCCATGGTGAAAAATAAACAAATTTAGTATTTATTCATCCAAAAAACCTATAAAAAGACTTTTTACCATGTCATTTTTACATTTTACTGTTGAGGGAGAGAAAAGGGCTTTTGGCAAGAAACTTCCCGTGGACTTTGCGGAGAATCCAACTGTTGGAATCGAGCGCCGTCACTTTCAGGTATTCTACAACATCCTCCTCTTCAATTTCATCCGTTTAGAATTTTAATTTCAGCCTTAGTTTGATTTTTTGGGGGCTTTGGGGTTTTAGAATGCGCTCCTCGGGGTACGCAGGTGGCCCATGGGTAACTTGCATACCCCAACTTTTTCCTTAAAGGGAAAAAGGCCGGGGTACGCAACCTACCTTCAGACCAGGTGCGTACCCACGCTCTGTTTCTGAAGGCGGGGTGCGTACCCCGTGGAAAGCGCACTTTCAAACCCCAACTTTCAAATTCAACCATCAATCTTTGATTTTATGATCTCTAAAGCTCATTTTTTGATGTGTAGATTGCCCACCATGCTCGATTGGCGTGAAAGGGAGCACGAAGATGTTGATTCGGCCGCTCTTAATCATCAACCTACCATTGATTCTTTGAGAGCATGCGGCCTATACAAATATTGGGTCATACCTGGCATGAGGGCCCTGGTGCCATTTCTGGAGTGGCTGGTCGAGAGATGGAACATTCAGGATCAATGTTTTTACATTGGAGGCCACCAGCTCGAGATAGAGGCCTCT
>APFE031664126.1:3481-29731 GCA_000404065.3 Pinus taeda | reverse complement strand
GATTGGATATCATCGGAGAAATTAATCCACCTTCTTCCAAGCAGCATAAGTATATTCTTACTGCTACCGACTATTTCACTAAGTGGGTTGAGGCAATCCCTTTGAAGACAACAAATTCTGAAGCAATCATTGAATTCATAGATCAATTCATCATTACCAAGTTTGGTGTCCCAACTGCTCTTGTACTTGATAATGCTTCTTATTTCTCAGGCAATTCTATGTTTGATTTTGCTATCAAGAAAGGATTTAAGTTAAAGTATTCTGCTAATTACTATCCTTAGGGTAATGGTTTGGCAGAGTCCACTAATAAGAATCTAATCAAGATCATCAAACGAACAATCGAACAAAATCATAGAAATTGGCACAAAACATTAGTCTTTGCATTATGGGCTGATAGGATAACACAGAAAGCTTCCATAGGAACCTCTCCGTTTAATCTTGTTTATGGGAAAGAAGCAATATTGCCTACAAATCTTGTCTTACCCTCTTTAGCCCTCGTGCAATTCATCGAACATACTCCTTCCTCTTCCATTTAGCTCAGATGTGATCAAATCCTTAAGCTGGAAGAGGAAAGAGACAAGGCCAAGGATACCTATGCCAAGCATCAGCAAATCATAAAAGCAGCTTTTGATTCAGCCTCATCAGGATCAAAAGAATTCCAAGTTGGTGATCTAGTTCTGAAATGGGATAAAGCCCATGAGGATAAAGGTAAACATACCAAGTTCCAAAAGCTGTGGCTTGGACCATTTCAGATTTGTGAGAAGATAGGCCATTCAACCTTTCTATTGCAGGACTTAACAGGTGTAAGGGAGTCTCTCCCTGTAAATGGCCTAATCCTTAAAAAATTCTTCAATTGAGAAGGTAACCCCTTCTCCTTTATTTCCATAGGATTTTATAGCTTATAGACTTTTAGGAAATAAAGTTGAAAGGCATACTTATTGACCTTTACTATGTTTAAAAAGTTGTCTCACAGAAGTATCATCAGTACTTGCTTTCAAACAATAGAACTTTCAACAAAAAGGAAGAATGTTTGAAAAATTAGATATCATTGTATCCAGAAACCACAAATTAACTTTGATGAACTCCTCCAAAAGATAAAAAAAATGAAAGTCATTTCTGTTTTCAAATCCGCCCCAAAAGGTCATCAATATCAAGATAGAAGATAATTTCAATATCAGCATCTTCAACTCTTAACCTGTCATCCATCAATTCTCAAAGAAGAGATTGTCCATCTCATTCATTAAAGACGATGATTTTTCAGAGTGTAATTCTAAAATATAAAGATATTAAAGATAAGAGGTCTTATTACAAGCCTGCTTACCATGTTCATAGGGAAATAGCTTAATTGACATTACCAATACTGCCTACCAAAACAGGGTAATGGCTTGAAAATTCAAGACAAGGAGTCTCATCACGAGCTAGCTTGTTCAGTTAGACTACTACCAGTGAGTGGCATTGTCAATAGCTGGCCACCAAACTAGGGCAATGGCTTTTTATCCTGTCAATGACAGAAAAAAGAAAGATGAACAAAATATGAAAACATGTTTTGAATTCATTCTGATAATCACACTCTTAATTGGATGGGACAATGGACATTTACATGGTTAAAAGGTATCCCTGTCGAGACTATAAACGTTTGCTGGCAGCAGAGGCTCTACCTATGACAGACGAGTTTACTATAAAGGCTGATTTGGAGAGATCTTTCTATTTTTATCATTATAAACCAATAAAGGCCTATTTGAAACTTAAAATGTGCTTATTTCAAGTTAGCAAAGGGAGGAAGTTAGCAAAATTACTTTCATGATATTCAAAATGCATAAATATCTAGTTATATCAGAATGTTCCCTTGTAGTTGAAACTCTATTTCAAAAAGTTTAAGTATTTTTGATTTTTTCAGAGATAACTAATTCTTCCAGTGAATCGCCAACTGTTGTGCTCTGCAAACAACCCCCCATTTCATATTATTTTTATTCATAAAACATTAAAATGTGAAATGGGTCCCTTCAAAATAAAGATGATATCACTACTTTTGTTTAAAAGTCCGATAATCAAATGAGCGCTTTACAAAACCCTTTTAAACAATATCCATTTAAAAGAAATAAAGCAAATCTTCGTCATTGCAATAAAGCGATTGCAACATTGCATATCGCAATGACATAAGGGACATATATAAATGGCACAAGGTTTTCTGCCGATGCGATATCGCATTCGGCGATCGGCGATCGGCGATATCCAATGCACAACCAAAAATGCCCCATACCATTACCCCGATGCGATGAGCTATCGGCGTTCGGTGATCGGCGGGTCCCCTTTGTTTGAGTCTCAATGCACATAAGCCTTTCGCCGATGAGATATCACATTTGGCGATCGGCGATACTCGATGCACATTGTTAAGGCAGACTTGTTATAACCCCCGATGCGATGCGATAAGGCACGGTTTTCAATAGAAAGCTGTTAAAGTGATTGGAAAGCTCAATTTACTCTCAATTTAAGCATAATCACTTACCGCTCGCGCCAATACGTCATTGCATGCTTAAGGAGATTTCTCGACCGAATAATGATATAATGGGCATTTATAAGGTGGCAGGTTTTATACGGCCAATTAATGGATTCATGTCTTAAAATCTTTCCATAGATTATCTCCGTGCTCGTTTTAAAAGCTGAATATATTGTTGCGCATCTATTCATTTGTTATCAATTGCAAGTTTTTATCGCTATCTCTCTGTGTTACGGGCAATTGCCTCTCTGTGCAGAATTCATTCATAGACAGAAGTTCGGGCATGATGGGTAAGAAGTCTAAGAAGACTGCGGGTGCTTCCAATCCACCGGTCGCAGGACAAGCTGCTGCAAATAGCAAGAAAGGCCTAATATCTGATACAACATGCACAGGCCTCACCAGAGTTACTTGGCAAGGTACTTATGACTTAATTGAGGCCGAGAAACCAAAGCAGACGATAGCAGAAGCTACCGCGGATTCATTACGGAAGTCGGACTGCACTCTCAAGGATTTGGCTGATTCTTTCCTGCACAGGATAGCAACCAGGGAGCAAATTCTCCCATATACAGACGTTGTGCAATGGACGATTGAATAAATCCCCATCATGGACAGAACTTTTAGCACAAGAGATGGGAGGATTTTCAGATCGCTCAAGGCAGAAGACTTGAAGCAAATGTATCATTTACCCGAGCCAAAGAAGATATACAATAGCGCCTTCCTGGAGAAGTTTGCGAGCGAAAATGAGATTGAGTCCGAACCTATCAAGGGTTGGAGGCAAAATCCGAATAAACACAAGCACGAATCTTCCGGTAAGTACTCGGTCGATTCTTTGGCTTCTCCTTATTGCTATGCGGGTATAATGATGTGTAGATTATGGGGTTTACACGACTCTGCTAGTTTTACCATTGAAATGGTTCCTCTTATGGAGGTAGCAGTGAATAGCATAATTATGGATTAGGCTACTATCCTTTCGGATAAACTAGCAGTAGTTGTTCGTGACTTTAGGAATAAGACTGTAGTCGTTGAAAGGAAAATTCCCCCATTCTACTATAGTGCATATATCCTAGATACCTTATGTTTCAATTCTGAATTCCCTGTTCTTGGTTGGAGATGGACTGCACAGGACCCCTCTCCCATTCATATATATCACCGAAAGTTGTGGAAGTTATCCTATAAAAACCACTTGTATCAAATCTGTAATGGCTTCATGGTTCCCATTTATTATTCAATTTTTCATAAACCCATTTCAAATATTTCCTACCTAGACTCCTTTGATTTGCCAGCAGTGGCTAGTTGGTTTGGAGAAGAGCATTTTACCTATATCAGAGTCTTCGGCAACCAAGCCAATCCTCATGTCCTCCCTTTATATGTTCCTGATAAATTGCTAGCAAGGGAAATTGCATATCAAATTACAGCTGAGAGTACTACACAAACTCTCAAAAAGGAAAAGAAAAAAGGCTAGCCCACTTTTCCCTTAAGGTGTGGTGTCTTTACCCTGCATGATCTCAAACATGCGGAGAAGGAGGCCACAAAGATTCAATCTTTAGCTCTGGCTACAATCCTGAAAAGGGCATTTGATCCAAAGCTATTTGTCCATGCCGCATTAGAACATGCCAAATTAACAACGTTTAAACATCAAGAAGATATGTTTGGTGACCTGTTCTCTTCAAGAGAAACAATAGGTCAAGCCAAAGGACTCGCCAGGATGAAATACAATGATGAAGGGTTAACTGAGTTTAATAAACTTAGAGAGCAGAGGTTGCAAACTTTGCCTCTAGATTTATTAGTGCTAACCCCAGCGGCATCATCAAGCGAGCCTGGTCAGCAACAGACAAAGGAAACTCCTGCTATAACAAAAGATCATAATAAGGAGCAGGAGGAACAACAGAGGAAAGAACAAGAAGAAAAGAAGAAAAAGGAACAGGAAGAACGGCTAAAGAAAGAGCATGAGGATAAACAGCGAAGGGAATAGGAGGAGAACAGAAGAAAAAGAAGGAGCAATTACAGAAGGAGTCTCAAACTAGACAGACCACCACCGATACCAAAGTGGATACTATCACAGATCCTGAATTGCTACAGGAATGGCAGCAGTTCGATTCTATCATCAATGGAGGAAAAGGCTCAAAAGATACAGACACTCCTAAGACCAGTGATATGTGAGATGATACTTCATCTCAGGTTCTAAGTGGAACCAGCGGCCCACCTAAATCTAAAGACATTGAGATAATTCTGAAAGATCCCAGTGATCAAATCATTCTACAGGTAGAAGATACCCCTCCATTGCATGTTTTCTACAGCCCAAGGCATAGAGCAGTGGTAAAGCGATCAAGGAAAAGACGAAGGATTGATCAACCTTCTATCTTTCTAGAAAAAACAGTCACGGGTAATGTAGTATGGAAGGAGAAACTAGAGCCCTCCGATGATCTAACTAAATTGTCACAGTATGCTGGAGCTTATTCATCAGCAAAAATCGACAAAGCATCAGAGGTAAGTCTTTTATTAAAGACTAAAGACCAAGAAATCTCCACATTACAGACAGAATTGGCCGAAACAAAGCAGAGAGCAGTGCAAGCAGAGGAGTAGTTAGCGACACAATAGCAGAAGGTAGCGTAAGCAAAAGATTAGTTGTTGGCACAACAACAAATGAATAATCAATTGACCCAGCAATTAGAAGCAGAGAAGCAAAGGATTGACCAGGCTGCGATCCAGAAACAGAACGAATTAACGGAGGCATTAGAAAATTTGAAAACGGCGAACGAGCAAATGGTGAAGACCAAGGATGAACAAATCGCTCAAATGACATCACAGCTAGAAAAGATAAAAGGAGCTTCGCAGGTGACAAAGTTCAGAAAAGAAGCATCATTGATAAACAATGCGCTAATATCTCAAATTAAACTCTTATGTCAACAGATCGCTCAAGCGGAGCCACTGTGTGAATTAACTACATCCATAAATGAGCAGGTAGAGAAAGCTAGAGATGATTTAAACCAAGCCGATGAGGCTATTACTACACATCTTGAATGGCAAGATTCAAATTCGGGAAAAACAACTAATTTTCCCAGGATACTTGAAGTTCATAAAGATATACTTTTCATAGAATGGCACACTCAGGTGTTGAAGGCAGAGAGAGCCGCTTCAAGATGTAGATTAACTTCTAGCAATTTAGTTGATTTAGTTAACAACACTCTCTACTTAGCAAATATGATTTCCCAGTGTACACCAGGAAAGATTACAACAACAAATGCATTGGAGCAATCATGTTATCTTGAGCTAGAAGAAAGAGGAAGATTAATCACCGGGATTAATAGTTTAAACATGGAAGCATATTGGCACTTCTTAGTTAAGCCTCATACACAAAGAGCTGCCCTGAAATGTTTAACAGATGCCATCGAATGTATGATTCCCGACATTCAAGATGCCACCTATGCTGCCCAGCTCATTTCGCGCCTCAACAAACCTCCAGAAATTGAGCCAATGCTTGCCATTAATCAGCTCAGATTCAAAGGAAAGAAGTTGACTCAATGAATCATCCTCTAGCTCCCCAGATCGCCAGCCAAAATAGGAACAAAATTTATTGATATCAGTTTAAGTAGCATTTTTGTTTAATATATATTTAGATTAGTACTGTATTTATAGAACCTTTCATGCTTTTAGAAAGGGTCGTAAAATTTTGTAAGAGACTTAACAGACTGAAGTTTGCACTACTGTGCTTCAGCCCATATTCTTTTATGAAACTCGACCAGTTGTTCTTACTTTAATGAAGAAATTCTTTATACAATTGTGCACTATTGTCGTTGATTGAAGAATGTTTACGCGTTAAGGGAAGAACTACACATAGTGATTGATATCTGGGATTGGCAAGCAGCTCATATGGTATTTCTATCTGTGTCTGAAGTCATTCTATTTATATGAATTGTTATTTAATTATTCTTTCTATCGTTGATTATATGCATGCGCTATAACAACAAATCTTATTCATTCCACTATTGGGTGTTTAGTGATGTGCCTTTACTTTTAAATCATGTATATGATAATGATATAAATGTATAAAGTGTGGTAATTTCGCTTCAATCGCTCTGCTTAACTATTTAAGCACAGCAATCTTAAATGATTTAATATCTATGTTCTGAAGACACAATCATCTATATGCTTGTCTTTTAGACATAGAGCATCAAAAGCTACGCTTTAGAGCTCAATAGATTCTCGGGATAGTTTCATTTACTTATATTTCTGTCAATAGTTTTAACCTTTCGCTTACCACTAGTGTTATCTATAAATCATTCACTCATCCCATTTATCTATTTCTGGGAAACTGGTCCCATTACCCCCAGTCAGAGCCACTACCCCAAACGGAAAAGGAGCTGCACTAAGGTCCGGACCGAGTCGTTTCCCCAATGTTGTTGCAGCGATTTTCGAGGCATCAACACAAGGTTTGGATGACCGAAGGTGTTGATGAGTGACATAGGTGTGCACTTTCTGAATGAAACGATCAGTGTGTTGGCTGAGGAGTTTCAAGTCTACCATCAGAAGAGTACACCATATCACCCACAAGAAAATGGAATTGTTGAAGCCTTTAACGAGATTTTGGAGACCGCGCTAACAAAGATCTACAATGCACAGTGGAATGACTGGGATGTATGCGTACCTGTAGTCATATGGGATTATAATACTGTTGAAAAATACTAAGAGGGGGGGTGAGTAAGTATTTCTTAGCAATTAGCACTTTAAAATATTTTCAGAGCATTAGTTAATCTTCAATTATCATTAATGTTTATGTAGTAACAACAGTGAATAAAAGAACACAGGAGGCACAAAAATTTTAGGTAGAAAACCCCCTCCAGGTCAAAAACCACCAAACAATTTTCCAATAATTCTTTAATCTTCAAATCCAATTGAAAAGAAAGCTCCAACTTCCTAGAATCTATAAAAGCATTCTTCTCTAGCTCCCACTAGATGGATGCTCCAATGCCTGAGATTCTTTAGTAGTCAAGTGAATGGATGCCCCAACACCCGATGACCTACAAATCACCCTAGCACCACCCTACTACCCTAAATTTTTCATAGGCTTCAACCTGTTGGTGACTTCATGCACTAGCCTCACACCACCCTACCACCCTATAGAAGAATAAAAGAAGAATGGACTCACATACCAGGGAAAATGGTCCACTTTACAATGATATAGAATGATGTAGAAGAAGAAGACACACTAGACCATAACCCCAAATATGACAAAACCAACTAATGATGATCCTCAACCTCTCGAAACTGCCTCTTCAACTCTTGGCAAATAGGCACTTGTACAACTTTTACAATGATGTTTTTACAATGATACTTTTACAATGATTGTATGCAGTGCTTCCCACTTGAAGACTTCATGTGGTGAACTTCTTGTTTTTGTTCTACACCTTGATTGCTGCCCTTGTCATGCTACCCTTTTCCACTCTTTATATTATTAGATTATGCATTGAGTCTTCTCTTGATAAATATATAATACCTGCAAAAATTCTTCAAAGAAATACCCATGACATGATAATAGCAAAACTTACCTCATCCTGCAGAACATATGTCGGTTCTAAACAAAAACAACAAATTTGAATACAAAGAAACTAATGCAATTAAGAGATGAACATGCATATATAGAAGATACTTAATTGTATCTTACCTCTGTTGCATCATTTTTCTACTCCTTGCTCTTTGCTACCCTAGAAAATTTATTCCTTTGCACCCCTTGACAACACTTGATCTAGTTTTTCTTGCCTTCTAGGAGCATGATATTTAATTTGATGTATCTCTGCGATTTCAAATCCCCAACACGTGATATTTGGTATTATAGAAGCCCTCTGAGTCTTCTTTCCAATTACATGGGTCTGACCCAATGGCAAAGTTATGCCCAATCTCTCACAATGATCTAATTATGGACTAGTTCAGTAGAGAGAACTTGTACGACATGCCATGTGTCATTGTTTCCTATTTTGGTTTTGAATATGATACAAAGAAAGCTATAGTGTGTGGACTATCTAATAATTTTTACATAATTCCAATCCTGTTCTGTAAGGGAGAGTTGTGACGATTTTCCCAAGGTCACTTCTTTGAGATGAAATTCGGCACCCGGCAAAAACCCTAAATTCCACAGATCATATCTCTGACAATGTAGTGAACTAAGATCTAAAATTCGGTCATGACGTTCATCAAGATCACAAATCAAATGGGATTTAATTTCAGAATCTAAGACTTCACATATATGAAGTTATAGGAAACATTCCATGATCACTACATTTGGAGGATATATGAGATTTCCTTTTATAGAGTTGAGAGGGGTTTCTATAGAGAATGTTGGAGGGATTTTAGGATATTAAAAAATGATTCATTATTGACTATTCAATGACCAAAACCAATTATGAGTACCATGCCACAACCCCATGGGGTTTTAGCCCACTAACTAGGGTTACTAACTTCAAACAAGAATATCTCTCAAACCGTGAAGAATTACTTGGCATGCCATATATCAACAGAAACATCTTGACTAGTAGAGTATATCTAGAAGATACTTGACTCAAAATAGAGTAAGTTGTCAAGTCAAAATTCCCTTGCAATATCAAGTTAGCCCTGGTGCTGCTTGGATTCACATCAATGACAACCTTAGATCATATTTAGATCAACAATCTCCCCCTTTGGCATTGATGGCAACACAAGTACTCCCCCTGCGATCAGAGAACCTCTTCCTACTTCCTTCTCTCCCCCTAACACACAACCATCCTATAGACATGTACACACTTCCACTCCCCCTTTATTTTATGAATAAGGAAAATCTAATGATAACTTGGGAGAATCCCAAGCTTCTGGCAAAGATATTCAAATTCTTCATGAGGTAAAGGTTTAGTGAAGATATCAGGAATTTGTTTTTTTGTACCAACATATTCAAGTTTGATATTCTTTTCAGTGACTTGTTCGCTAACAAAATGATATTTTATCAGAATGTGTTTTGTTTTTGAATGCATGATATGATTCTTAGAGATGTTGATGGCACTAGTGCTATCACAGATGGGAATAGGCTTACTGAATTGTACTTGAAGATCTTGCAAAGTTTGTTTCATCCAAAGGACTTGAGTACAACAACTTGCCGTTACAATGTATTATTCTTCCACTATAGATAAAGAGATTTAGGTTTGGTTTTTCTTCAACCATGACACGAGACAACCACCTAAATAGAATGTTGCTCCACTAGTACTCTTACGATCATCAATGCTTTCCTCCCAATCTGCATCTGTAAAGGCTTGAATAATGAGATTGTTTCCCTTAGGATACCACAAGCCATCTTCTATTGTGCCCTTTAGATATTAAAGAATTATTTTGACAACAATAATATGTGATTCTTTTGGTGCTACTTGGAATCTTGCTACTTGTCCAACTACTTGCATAACATCTGGTTGGGAGGTTGTTACATATAGAAGACTATCAATCATAGATCTGTACAACCTCTAATCCACATCCTTAGATGAGGCATCTATGCTCAATTTGTAACCTGTTACCATCGGAGTAAGGACAGGTTTGCAATCTTCCATTTTGAATTTCTTGAGCATTTCCTTGATGTACTTGGCTTGACATATAAATATTCATTTCTCTTGCTGAGATATTTGAATCCCTAAGAAGTATGTCAACTCACCAAGTAAAGACATCTCAAACTCATTTTGCATCTTTGTAGCAAAGTTTTTACTTAGTTGATCATCATTGCTACCAAAGATTATATCATCCACATATACCTCAACGATTGTTAAATTATCCTTATCTATTTGTATGTAAAGATTGCTATCAACAGTACCTTTCTTGAAACCTTGTTGACGTAGATATCCATCAAGATGAGCATACCATGCTCTGGGAGCCTACTTGAGACCATACATAGCCTTCTTTAACTTGCAAACATAGTCTTCTTTTTCTAATAGTAGAAAACCTTCAGGTTGTTCGATGTAAACTTCTTCTTCTAATTCTCCATTTAGAAATGCTGACTTAACATCCATTTCATAGACTTTTATTTTTCTTGAGCATGCATAGGCGAGAAACATCTGGATGGCTTCCATTCTAGAGCCTAGTGCAAATGTTTCGTCGAAATCAATTCCTTCCACTTGTGAATAGTCTTTGCAAGCCAATCTTGCTTTGTTTCTGGTAACCTGTCCATCTTCATTCAATTTGTTCCTGAACACACATTTAGTCCCAATGACATTTTTATCTTTTGGTCATGGAACTAACTCCCATGTTTTATTCCTCTCGATTTGATCCAATTCTTCATTCATAGCTACTACCCAATGTTCATTCTCGTTGGCTTCCTCAAAACTATAGGCTCAAAGGTTGCTAGAAAAGCAATGTGAGCTTGTTGTGATGAATGAAGTTGTCGACCTTTTCTTGCTCCAATTCCTTCATTTATGTCACTAATGATTTGATTTTATGGATGGTTCTTTTGAATCCATTATTTTGTTCTCTTTGGAGGAAATTCTTGTTGTTGTTCCTGTATATCTTGTTGATCATTATTTACTTCTTCCTAGTTGATAGTTGGTTCTTGTTCTAGAATTTTATTTGTACCTTTTTCAGCCTTTATCTCAAGTTTCAAAGATTCTAGATCCTCAACATTATTTGTTAGAACACTATCTTCGTCAAATGTAACATTTATGCTCTCCACTATATTTTTTCATCTTAGATTGTAGCATTTATATGAGTTTCTTTTTCGTGAATAACCAACAAAGATACCTTCATCAACACGCAATTCAAACTTACCCAACTTTTGATCTTCTCTTTTGATATAACATTTTCTTCTTAAAATTCTGAAATATTTTACATTAGCTAGTTTTCCTTTCCATAATTCATATGTGGCCTTATTGCAATTATTTATGAGAAGACTTCTGTTGATAATGAAGACTACCTTATCAATTGCTTGAACCCATAATTTTACATCCAATTTTGAGTCCTTTAGCATTGTTCTACCCATTTCTTGTACGGTTTTGTTCTTTCTCTCAGCAACTCCGTTTTGTTGAGGTGTTCATGCTGTTGAAAATTGCCTTTTTATTCCATTTCCGTCATAGTATTTCTGAAATAATTTGGAAGTGAATTCTCTACCATTATCTGATCTTAGATACTTTATTTTTAAATCAGTTTCATTTTCGACCAACTTTGTAGATCTTAAAGCATTCAAATGCTTTAGACTTTTTCTTTAGGAAAATGACGGTTTTCATCCTGGTATATTCATCTATCATTAACATGAAATATAATTCTTCATCTAAGCCTTTTGTTCCCATAGGACCACATAGATTAGTATGTATCAATTCCATTGGATGTGATGCAAAGTGTTATTTTGTTTTAAATCCACATTTTGTCTGCTTGTCATGCTGACAAGCCTCACATAGTGTGTTGGAAGGTTTTGAGATTTTTGGCATTTCTCATACTGCTTCCTTTTCCTTATCTTGACAAGATTGTAAAAGTTTATGTGACCCATTTGTTTGTGCCATAACCAGCTTTCATCTTCTTTAGCTAGTAGACATGCTTTAGTTTCTTCATCTAGAACATATATGTCATTTGGAGCTCGACTTGCTGTAGCAACAATTTTACCATACCTTCCTTTCCTGATTTCACATTTTTTGGAGTTGAATAGCATTATGTGTCCTTCATCACACATTTTTCCAACACTAAGCAGATTGTGATTCATGTTTTCAACCAATAGAACATCCTTGGCTAGAGCATCGTTTCTTCCGAGACTGACGATACCTGATCCTGTGACATTTGAAGATCCATCATTTCCAAAGGACATGGTTCCATCCTTCTTCTCTTTCAAAGATACGAATTTCTTTCTATCTCCATTCATATGCATTGAGCAACTGTTATCAGCATACCACACATCTTTGTTGTTTTGAGCCTTGAGAGCGAGAACAAAATTATCAATGTTCTTATTCTTCCATGTTCGTTCATTCTGTGGCTTTGATGATTCTTCTGGAGGATTTTCAAGTCTACAATCCTTGGCTATATGTCCAAAGCTTCAAAATTTGTAACATTCAATATTAATTCTTAAATGTTCAAATCTATTGATGTTTCGTTGAGCCCTAGGAGGTTAATATTTGATAGATCTCTTGGAATTGTATTGGTTTCTAGGGTACGTGCGACATTCTACAACTTTATGACCAAATTTTCCACATGAATATCAATAGCCGTGAAAAATATGTTGGTACCTGGATGGAAATATTCATTGGGGAATTGTCTTCCAAGGTTGTTCTTGCAAATCTTGTTCAACGAAGCCTACATGCTTGTCAGATATCATAGGTTCATTGTATTTTTTTGTAAAAGGTCCTATTTATTTTTCTTTGTAATTGAGGCCAATTCTATCGTTGTAAGATCGTTGATTGTTGATGAGTTCTTCCAACGCCCTTGAGATGTTGGCATAGTTTTGGACAAATTTCCCCTTCTTCACTTCCTCATTCAGGGAGACTACTTTGGCTTCTAATGCTTCCCTTTCTCGGTTTCTTTCTTCCAACTTCTTTTGAAGTGAATCTTAAATACATTTGTGTTCTTCAAGTTCAATTTTGAGACCTTCAACTTGTTCTCCAAGAGTGTTGGAATGGATATTCTTAGGCTTGAGCTCTTTTATAAGCTTGATTTCCTCCTTAGAAAATTCTTCTATGGTCAACCCTTCTTCTTCGTTGTTTGATACCTCTTTTTTATTGTGCCTGGACATAAACAATGCTCTCTCATCGGCTTCTTCTTCACTGTCACTATCTTCATCAGATGATGAGCTATCTTCTTTAGAGAGAAAATTCCTTTTGAATCCTTTCTTCTTGCCTTGCTTGTTGAATTTCTTAAAGCCTTTCTTTCCTTTTGAGTTCCCATCACTTCTATTTGGTCATTTTGTTGTGAAATGCCCAACCTCACCACAACCGGAACATATCAATGGAAGTTTACCTTTGAATTTTCCCTTACCAAATTTTAGTTTTCTCATAAAGTAAGCATATTCTCCATCTAAAAATCCTTCTTCATCATCTTCCCTTTCTTCACGCTTGCAGGTGCAGGTGCAAGTCTTTGCCTTTGAAGGTTTTTTTTCCTTATTGGTTTTCTTAGATGAAGCGAATGCAGTTTCTAGATGAAAAGTACCCTCTTATTTATCAAGTCTCATTTCATATGCTATAAGAACTCCATGTAATTCCTCTTTGTTGAGTTTGTCTAGATTTTCATTGTATTCTAAGAAATACCTTTGGGTTGAATCATCCTGGTAACATTCTAAGAATCTTTCGTATAATAGTCTTCTCATCAACAGGCTCTCCCAATCCTTCTAGAGTGTTGGTTATTTCATCAACATGTTGGAAGTATGAAGCAATGTTATCATCTTCTTTCATTCTAAGTTACTCAAATTTTGCTCTGTAGATTTGAATCTTTGCTTCTTTGACATTTGAGTCACCTGCGTATATATTCTAAAGCTTGTCCCATACATTTTTGGTGGTTTTATAGCCCAACACCTTATGATAAACAAATTCAATAAGTCAACTGATAATAATATTCTTTTCTTTTGCATCATTTACCAAATTCTTCTTACCTTGTTCATCCGTGGTTGGTGTAAAGCCATTTTGAACAGTGCCCCATACTTTGTAACCTTGTGCCAAGAGATAGACCTCCATTCTTCCTTTCCAGAGTGCATAATTATTTTCATTGAATAGAGGTACACCATTCTTTGTATGCTCCATGATCTCCTTCCAATTGTCAAAATGCTATTGAAGAAACCAAGCTTTGATACCAATTATTGGAAAATACTAAGAGTGGGGGTGTGAATCAATATTCCTTAGCAATTAGCACTTTAAAATATTTTTAGAGAATTAGTTAATCTTCAGCTATCATTAATGTTTATGCAGTAACAACAATGAATAAAAGAACACGGGGGGCACAAAAATTTTAGGTGGAAAACCCATTCGGGTCGAAAACCACCAAACGCTTTTCTAATAATTCTTTAATCTTCAACTCCAATTGAAAAGAAAGCTCCAACTTCCTAGAATCTAGAAAATCATTATTCTCCAAATCCCACTGGATGGACGCTTCAATGCCCGAGATTCTTCAATAGTCAACTAAACAGATGCCCCAACACCCAATGAGCTACAACTCACCCTAGCACCACCCTACCACCCTAAAGTTTCCACAGGCTTGAACCTATTCGTGACTTCATGCACCAGCCTAGCACCACCCTACCACCTTATAGAAGAATAAAAGAAGAATTAGCTCATGTACCAGGTAAAATGGTCCACTTTACAATTATATAGAATGATGTATAAGAAGAAGACACACTAGACCATAACCCAAACTATAACAAAACCACCTAATGATGATCCTAGACCTCTCGACACTGCCTCTTCAACTCTTGGAAGACAAAATATGACTCTAGTCGCCTTTGATTTTTATTGACCCTGAAGTGACGAGTGCTCATAGGACCTTTTCCTTTAATGAGTCTGAAAAGGAGCAAAATGGACTTCTCGGAGATCTAGGCAGAGGGGATTACCAAGCCAATCGCAAAACTGTAGAATACTTTTTATGGTATGGCAATCAATCTTCCCAAATGTTGTGTTCAGTGCATTGCGATCGATAGGGTGGCAGACACGGCTTCCTAAGGATAAAGGATGTAGCCTATTGTGGTCTCCCAAAATATACTCGACGATACAAAGGAGCACAAGTCCGTACTGGAACTTGCTGTCTCAGAGTGGAGGAATCACCCAACTAACAATGAAAACAAAAGTTACCAGGTTTTATGACGCCGGAATACGTCTCTAGCCTAGACCTCTAGATGTTGTGTGTTAGGTTCCAAAGCATTGTTAGATTCATTAAATTTATTTTAAGTTGATCTTGCTTAAAAATTGCCTTTCAGGTTCACCACGTGATGTGTATACAATTCCTAAATGTAGTCTAAGATGATAAACAAATGTTTAATCTTCTTTTGACAATGAAAACCTAGCTACTAGGAAAGAAAATTTGAGAGATTTTCAGCAAAGAGCACAGAGTACATGCTAAATGCATTGTCCTAAATCAAAACAAGCAGTCTAAATGCAAATGCACATGCATGTATTTGTTTTCAGCCTTCTTAATGTATGAATGATGATAAGAAAGCTCTGTGCAAATCTGAATTACTTTCAAAGCGACAATACTCAACAAATTTCTTTTCAAAATGAAGTGAAGGTAAGAGAGACACTTTGCGATTTCGAAATGAAAATTGCTTTTCGACACTTTAAAAACTACTAATTTGAATCATATGCAATAGTAACTGTATAATCAACTATCATAAACAATGGGATTGTATTCTAAAACTGAAAATGACAGCTACGACACTTTCAGATCAAGAAACGACAGTTCGAGTATGCTACTTTTTTGCAAAATAGAAATCAAATGGTGCACAATACATAAAAACACTTACAGTTCTTTGCACTATGGAGGCAGAATAATGTAAGAGAAGGGGGTTTTCACAAAGATACACTGACCAAAGACAACAAAACTCCTAAATAGGACTGAAAATAGTGAGGAAAAACCAAAGTCTAAAAGTAAAGTTAAGCTTCCCTGACCATCGCACCTGTTAGAATGCAGCGCACCTACTGCACTTGGGAAGTGCGATGCATATAGACTGCCTTGAAGGCAAGGTGCGATGGTACCAGTGCAAGACTTTAAACAAGTTTTTACTCACAATTTGCAATTTAGTTCAGGGATTTAGGCCGAGTAAGTGATGTTCAATATATGTAAATCACAGGGGTAGATCTAAGGAGGTTACTAGAGCCACCACTTAGGGCAATTAGAATGTTTGCAGATCGATTGTTTAATTCATAAACAAAACCCGGAGATAGACTGAAGCAGCATTGATCTACTTTTCATTTGTATAAAAAATGTAGTTTGAAGGCTAGATGGCTTGGCTTCAGGCTCCGTCTGTAAGTTTATAAAAGAAACAAAGATAGGCCAACAAACAATCTAGTTGCTCCCCAGTGGAGTCGCCATTTTGTTACCGGGAATAGTGTCCACTCGGATACTGCTATTCCCACTGAGACTAGTAGCTATCTTAGAAACAAACAAGTAAAGTCTACTTTTGCTTTCCTTTATGAAAATATATAGGAGTGGAACAAAGGAGACCAACCTTAGTCTTGCGCTTAATTCCCTCTCCTTCCTGATAGAGCTTTGCCACTTCTTCTTCGTCTGCCCAGCTTCAAAGAGTACCTGTGAAATCACAGCAACATACTACTATCGAAGAACAAAGATCTATATTCATAAATAACATAGGACCAGATGTGTGTTAACCATACAAATGCATATATAATTAAACATACAAGAATATGGAGGAAAACTTGAATAGCTTTATTACGATGAAAAGTAGCAAGAGGATTACAACCATATGTTCTGACCTAGCATCATCCTCCAGCTAGAAAGCCCTTATTCACCTCAAGTAAAGCTTAGATCACCCAACACTATGAATATACACTAGAAAACCAACAACACTTCTCTACAAGATACAAGATTCCAGCCTCCGGATCTCTATGATGAGGGATCCGTATATAGATGATTGAAGGGAGGTGAGTCATCTTCTGGGGTCTTGATTGGTGTCCTCTCTCTGATAGTTCCTGCTTCCACTTGGAGAATGGTGATCTCTTACTCATCCCTGGTCGAAAACAGAGAGACAAGTGTTAGAGGGGAAGCTTCTGGAAGATTCCATGATCTTCCACCTCGCATTTTGTCCTTGCCATTTGTCCATTCCCGACCATCACACCCTACAGAGGAGAAATTCAGTATGCATCACACCTTGTATACTAGGAAGGTGATATGCATCGTACCCTTTGGACTGGGTTTTCAGTATGGTCCAGTTTTGACCATTTATGAGCAGTTTTTAGTGGAGAACTTCTGGGAGATGATGTAATTAGTTGACCTTGTTCCTTTAGGCAGTGAAGTAACACTTTTAGGGACTTAGGAGCCCTTAGTTTATGGACAATTATGATTGGGGTTGAAGTGCCTAAAAATGTCTATAACATTGAGGTGTGGGTTAAACCTCTGTTGAGGCTACCAGATGGGTTGAGCATCCTTCTCTATATAAATGTGGTGTGTACATAGCTGTGGGTCTATCCCTTTCATATCAAGATAATCCCAGGCAAAAGCCCCTTTATTTTTCTATAATACCTGGATAAGATTTTGTTGTTGTTCGTTACTCAGATCAGTATTGATATTTAGGACTTTACTTGGCTCGATCTCAATTGGTTTGTTGTTATGAACAACAGTTGTCTGAATATGCTGGTCACCTATATCCTTTAGGGGATCTTCCATGGCTTCATTATCAAGGATTGTTTTCAACATTTGACACTGTACATTACTCACATTAGCTGGCTGATTTATTAAATTGTTGATAATGTCATCTTCAATTTGATATTTAAATTCCAATGCCTCCACTACCGTGAGTGGTGAATGGATGCTCTCTTCCAAGTATGTTGGTGGCTACTTACACATTTTTTACAATTCGAAAACTTGGCCTAGCAGGAGGATATAACACTAGATTTTTTATAGCATCCCACTTTGAAATATTCATGTTGCCTTCTCGGTAGCCAATATATGCATCAGTTGTTGCCAGCCAAGGTCAACTCAGAATCAAAGGATGCCCATCCAACCTACTCCTTGGGTTTATAAGCAAGAAATCTACTGTATATTCCCATGAGTCAATAGAAACTGTGATATCTTGTAAAGTCCCTTCTGGTCTTACCACCGATCGGTTAGCAAGTTCTAATAAAGTGGTGGTTGGTTCTAAAGCTGTAATACCAAGTGCTTGATAAGTTCCTATTGTTAATATGTTGATGGCAGCTCCTAGGTCAACTAGTGTATTAGGAAATGAGCGGCCATATATTTGGACTGTTACTATGGGGCTTCTAGGATCTTCGTACTTTATTAGAGTTTCCTCTCCCAAGAGTAAATTGGATAAGGTTCCTACAACATGGATAGTGGGTGAGGTTTTTACATTCTTCACACGATTCCTTACACACAATTCTTTGATTGTTTTGTCATAGATGGGAATGTCTTGAATGGCCTGGAGGAGAGGGATCTTAATACAAAAATTCTTTATTTCCCCAACAAGATCGAAATTATGGTACGCAATCAGTTTAGGTATCGTTAGTCTTTTGGGGAGTGGGGGAGAAGTGATTGTAAGCTTTTCAAGGTCATCATGTTGATCTATTTCTTACCCTTGCCTTAGTTCATTATTATTTATAAGTGGTGGAATATGTACAGGTGAAGGAATATGTACAGGTTGTGCTACATTTTCAATTGAAGTTTGGTCCCTATTTTCCTCAGGGGTGATGACCCACCTTGACCTCAATCTAAGCTCATTACATTATTTCTGCTCAGTCTCATACTCTGGGTTTTCAATAATCTGTACCAACTAGACTGGTATATTATTAGGATTTGGGTTCAGCTGAGCTGGTAACTATGGCTGCAGAAGAGGTTGAGAATTATGTCGTAGTGTATAAGGAGGTGACAGTGCATGTTGAGGCTGAGGGCCCGTCCCCATAGGTACATTAGATATCCCTAAAGGTTGTTTCCAATCTGTATACCAATTGAGATTTTGAGAGGTGGAAGTAGGCCACTAGGATTGTTAGGGATTTCCTTGCCAAACGGGAGTAAAAGGAGAACTCAGGAAATTTGGGTAGGGTGATTGGCTCTACCAATTTAGGTAGGGTGATTGGCCTTGCTAGGCTACCCCAAGGTTATGTTGTTGATTAAACTGTGAGGAAGAAAAGAATTGGGGTGCATTTTGTGACAAACTTATAGGTTTATCTTACCATTGTCGATGCTGGTTCATCAGATATATCGATTCTATTTCTTCCTCTGCTTCTTTGAATACTGCTTTCAGCCCTAGTAATAATGGAAATTGTTCAGTGTCGTGATCTCTAGTATAGATGGCACACGTCTGAACCATGTCTAACAGGAATTCCCATTGGTTGTGCTTCTTTCGACAACGTGGGCAAAATATGGCCAAATATTGTTCTGCTAAAACCTATTTTTGTTTACCCTGTACAACGTCCAACTGTGTTGTAAGAGTGCCCAGTATGTCCTTCTTAAAATCTTCCAGGATTTTACCGATCTCCATCCGTGTTATTCCTCCACAATGTGTTTTGCTTCCTCTTCTCATGGGATCTCAACTAGTTGCTCCTGTGCGTGTGCTTCCTCATGAACACCTGATACACAAACGAATAATTTTATCATAATATTCCTGAGAAATATCTCCTTTTCCCATTATGTTTAGAGTTTCTACACATTCCTCTTTCATTCCTTTAATAAAGATAGCTCTTAGGATTTCTTTTGGTAGGTCAGTGTGTGGAGATCTCTCCAAATGATAATTAAATCATTCTACATATTCTTCTAGTGTTTCATTATCTTTTGCAGTCATCTTGAAAATCCCATACTTCAGTTCCCTAGTTTTGAAAAAGCCTTGGTATCTTTTAAGGAAGGAGGTTTTCATTTCATCCCAAGAATTGATGGTTCACCCACCTAGATCCCTAAACCATCTTAGAGCTGCCCCTTTCATAGTGGAAGGGAATAGTTTAAGCTTTTGGGGGTCGGTGGTATAGTCATACCCTCTACAGAGGACATCAAACTCAAATAGGAAAGCATCAAGATCCTCTTTGATCATCCCATGGAAGGTTGGGATGCTTTACAGAGGAATAGCCTTCATAGGAGCATTGGCCACTTGTTCGACTATGGGATAATATAATGTCAAGGTTTGACCTTGGGGTGGCTCATCTCCCATTTGATCAAAGATCTACCAATAATCCTCAAGGATTTCAAGGGGTGCTTTTGGAGTAAGCAGGGAGTTAGCAACTTGAGCTAGTTTACAACACTTCCTAGGTTTGGAATCTTAGGAGATCCTTGTTTAGACAGTTGTGGTTCTGCTTTAGCATCCCCACTAGTTTCTCCTTTTCCTTCTCTTAAGTTACAGGATTTTCTCTCTTGTAGAGGATCAGAGTGTAAACATATTGTAGCTTGAAAACTCTATTCTGATCCTCATAATTGGCTTTGAATCTCAGCATGAGCTGCAGATGGTGATCCTACTGCTCGAGGGATAATAGTAAAACTTTTTCCAGGTATAGCTTGGAATCCTACTGATGCTTGAGACTTTTCTCTTCTTACGATTTTTTCCATAAATGTTGTTCTCCCAAGGTTCACCGATCCTTTGGGTTTTGTGGGTTTTGGTGGAATATTCTACTCTGTTTCTATCTTTTTATTTCTAGACATTCATGAAAACAAATTCCTATTTAACCTCTAAATTTTTGTTGTAAAGCAAGCAGGTAAGCAAGCACTTTACATGCTAGGTATGTAGGTTTTTACCTTCCATTTTTAAAACCTAATTCTTCTACAATAAGGAAATAAAAACAATCACTTGAAACACTCTCCCCGACAAGGGCGCCAAAATGTTGGCTCACTAAGATGTCTTTTTACGGGCAATCTTAATCCCTACATTAGTTATCAACCTAGGGTAAGTCTTTTTATCTCAAGAGTGCCAACACAGTGTGTGTAGTGAATCCAAAGGTTACCTAATGATGAATCATTGCAATCACTAATGGCTAATTCTTCAACTCAACTCACACAATTCTGAAAGGAACTATCTATGGAAGAAATAATCTCAACATACTCTATAATTCTATGTAACTTGTTCTGAAATCAATTGAAACTGAATGTGAATAAGAATTACACTTGGACTTGTTCACATAACTCAACGCTAATCGTACTCAATCAAGTAATATAACTATAGCTATTGAACAACATTGTTAATCTATAACAACCCAAATCAACTTGCATTTCCCAATTGAACAACAATAGTAAGTGAACAACGATCGGTAATTAAAAAACAAATAGTGATAAAGGATTCCTAATTAACCAACAATCTATATTGAAACATGTAGAAGTTAATCAGTCTCATCTCCAAGATCTATAATAACATTTATTCAAATGAACAACAATCTTCTATCAACATGAATTCATGCATTCCAATCAAAGAATTACTTAAGTATGTCACACGGCTTCACTCTGAATCTAATTGAACAACAATGTGAATCAATGTCACAAACCTTCACGATAAATGAAATAATTGAACATTAAATCAATAGAAAAGATTAAATATAAACTATAACACAAAGGAGCAGTGGAAATTCTTATGACTGTGCCCAGAGTCGCTAGAAGCCTCTACTTAATAAGAACTCCGAATACGAAGATGTATCAAATGCAACCTTCTTTCATTAATTTGAAGTAACAGCTAACAGAGTCACTGATATAACAATGTATATGATTTTAAAAAGAATAATTATAGATTATCAAACTCTGAACTATATCTAATTGCCTTTCGCCCTATATATAACATAAAAGAGAAATTGGATAAAAGTGAATCGTCAGGATAAGGGGATCTTGAGGATTTATCAATATAAAATCTGATCATGTGATAAAATAACATTGTTCAAGTTAATCTCCCACATCCTTCTCTACCCAAGATGTTGTAGCTTTTCCCTTTTATGGCCTCATGTTGTTCTGTCAATTGAACAACTTTTGCCAAATCTGCATCTTTGCATACGAAGATAGCAAAGAATCATTTTTTCGTACTAGATTTTCCTATTCTATCACCAAATAGTTTCATCCAAATTTAGCCGATATTTTACTCACTTTAATATATAAATGAAGATAATCATATAAGGATGAATAATAAATGAAGAATTTTATGAAGATAAACCATACCTTTTTCCTATCCCAACAACCATCGACACGAGACAAAGGGATGCGAATTGATTTTGGATGATACAAAGAATCAGGGGTAAGTGTGACTATAGAAGGACAAATCTTGAACATAACGGTGACACGGTTCCAGAATTTGGCAGCTATTTGGCAGCTATTTGGCAGAGATCAAATGGAAGGAAAAAATGAGCGGCCTAACCCAGGAAGGTCAATGATGAAAAGGAGGATATCCCAACCCAACATGAAGCAAATAGTGTCATGTTCAAGAGTGAGCTGCTGACACGACTGAATGAATATCTAAATTTTCCCCCACCATTTCTGGCAAGTACCCCAATTATTTTTTAATTGCAAGCTTGAAGGGGATAGCATATGCTTGCACTATAAGTCCATCCTTCAGATGAATCCGACCTAGTAATTTTAACGAGCCCTAGGAAGGATAAGCTCATGTTCGTCATGGTGATGAATCCGATGTTGTTTAATATTTTAACGAGTCTTACAAAGGTGAAAATAATTATCTTTTTCATGTTTAGAGAGTTTGAAAAAGACACGGAAAAGAAAACTCCACATGGTCCCTTTTTGTACATTTGTGTCTCTTGAGCCTGAAAAGGTAGAAAATAATACTTGAGAGAACTGCTTGACCATTTCAGTGAAGGAGTACCTTTCTCATAAATAGTTCATTCCAGCCTGAAAAAGGGGTAAACTTATACTGGGTGAATGACGTTTTGTAGCCTTTAACGAGTTCAAAATTAGAAGAGCTTGGCAATCTTTTCCTGTTTAAAGGGTCAAAAAAGAGCTTGAATGCGGACCCCCCATTTTTATTCTCTTTTACGAATCAAAAAGGGAAAAATACTCGGCGACCTTTTCATTTTTTACAAGTCATAAAAGAGCTTAAAGGTGAATTTTCCTAGAGGAACGAGTGGTATAATGGGTAGCAACAGCTTCTGACAATGGTGGAACTACTCAAAACATGTAATGGTCAAGATGCGGGCTAAGAAAACCACTCATTGCTGTAGTACCTCGGAAAGGAAAAGCAATTAAGTGAAAGCATATGATTAGCCAAAGAGATGGTGGTGATGGAATGAAACAACCAAGGCTCATATAGCAAAAATTAGCTGATAAAAATGATAATCACAAGACGTAAACTAGGCATGGGTTCATTTTTATGTAAGCTTGAATCATGGGGAACTCTGCTTGGATTCAGTTTCATGTTTACACAAGCTTGAAATGAAAAACTACGCTTGCTATAAGTTTGTATGTCCCCAACATAATGACTCAATTGAGGTACATGCCCCCCAAGCTTCATTTTAGTCAATTAGGTGGATGGAATGAAGGTCCACTTTCAAGATCTTGGAAAGACTCGACTGGGATTTTACGAGATCTTAATCAAAGACTCGATTTGGAAAAGGGAGTTGCTTCATTTTTTAACAAGGTTGACACAATAAAACAACTATCCTCAGGACTCCTTGTTTCATTTTTTAAGGAGCTTGACACAAGACCAGGAACCATCCTTCAACATTTGTTCATGAACCATAGGAGTACATGGCTCCCAAGAGGTCTTCACTGGATGGAAGAACCACACTCTGCGAGGAATACATGTCATTTAGTACCAAAGACAGATCGAGTTCCAATGCCCCTAGTACATAATGTACAATACCATCTGCGTGATCATCAATAGATGCAGAGACGGAATGGGTAGCCACATAATTGACCTATGGCAGGGAAGGTACTACTTGCAAACAAGAGCCGATAGGGGATGATGGTTGCAAATGAGGCACCTAGTGACCAATGAATGATAATTGATTAATGGTCACTATTCTCCCTTCATGCGGAAAACAAACCAGATGGAAAATCGAAGAAAGAAGAGCTACCATGACATAAACATAGTCTCGTCCAAGGAGAAGATTGAAATCTAAGGGACCCTGGACTACCGTCACACCTATATAGATAATATTTCCTGCCAAAGTAATAGGGAACTTCAGAAGGATCCCTAAGGGTTGATTGGTTCCTCCATTGAAAGCCAACATATTCTGGGTGACAGACAGAAGTTGTGGGAAACCCAAATCTTTCCAAATAGTAGAAGACATGATGCTAACAGATGCATCTTCATCTAATATAGTGCCATGTACTACCATATTATAGGCTTGTACTATGATCTATAAAGGCACATAATATGGAAGGCAGAATGCAGTCAACTGACTCCAATCGAAAGAAATGACATAACTACTTGGTGGGGGTATCATATGATTACCCCGATCTCTTGTAGGAATAGAAGAAAGACTCTCCCAAACAACCGAGGTGGGAGGGTCACTCTTCAATTCATGAGAATCTAAAGAGACGAGAAGAACATGAGCAGTATCATCACTACTCTTTTCAAAAATAGAGTGAGCAACTGGTGGCGGAACCAAGTTGACACTCTTTTCAACTAATTGTGGTCGGGAATAGAAACAAGAGAGTCTTGCTTGGGAAGAGTAGGAGAGGCAAGAGATGAATCCAGGTCAATCTCTTTACCAACTGGGAGAGGGTCAGAAGAAAGGCTCTAATATCCAAAAAGAAGTTTTGGTTGAGGAGCTGCAATGTTTTCCAAAACTTTGGAAGCTTTATCCATAAGTGGAAAAAGGTGAAGAAGATGCTCTCCTTCACATAACCTACAAGGGAATCTAACATTCCCTTTCTTCTTACCATTGCTAATTGAGGGTGTAGCATCGACATGATCTCTATAGGTTGATGGGGATGGTTGATCTAGATGTTGAGACCATACCTCTAAGACTATGGGAATTCTAGAATAGCCTCAAAGGAGATGGTCACCCTTACACAGCTTGCAAGGGAATATGACCTTTTGTGGAAGATCAGAAGGTTTGTCTATGGGAGGTGCATTTGATGCAACAACTGCACAGCTAGCCTCTTTCTTAATTGTCTTCTTCTTCTTTTTCTTCTTCTTATTAGCCTCCTGGTTACTTTATTTAAAACTTTCACCAAGCGAAGTAGAAGTGGAAGATCAAGAAACAAGGGAATAAGTTGAGAGGTCAACCTCAAAATCATCATGACATGATTCAAATGAAGGATAGATTTGGATAGGAGTTGGGACGCTCAGGACCACCGAGGTCGAAAACAACCAGACAGATAAACCAATGGTTAACCCAGGAAGGGACAACATTGCCATATAAGGAGCACCAGTGTTTCAAAAATAAGGGAAAGGACCAAGATTCCCATCTAAGGGGAATTGTTATAGCTCCAAATCTCACTATTATGGTTTGTGATGCTGCACTCATGGCCTAGGGCAACCCCTCCTTCCACACCTGGTCTCAAATCTAAAAAACATTGTTTTATTCCCTGTACGCGACATTGCCCTGAGTCAAACACGTGTATACGCAGGTCCATATATACCCAACCCGCGTATATATATTAAAACACTTAAAAAAATATAAAACTCCTTATTTTCAAGCATATATTGCGGGTTTTACCTGCTGATCACCTGTTAGTGCCCGTGGCCCCAACTGTTCCCAACCAATTCCTAACTAAAAAACTACTTTGGAATTGGTATAAAAAAACATCAAAGGGAAGGCCTAAGGGAGGAGAGAAGAGAGAGAAAGGTTATTATACTGAGATTTTCCCCCTGACCAGGTCTGAAGACCCTTGTGTCTTCTGCACTTCCCCCATTTGTACAGGAAACCCTTGTTTCCTTGTAGTTTGATGTTCATCCCTTACTTATGGCATCATGGAGTGAGTCTTGGAAGGAGATATGCTAGAGGCTTGAGGCGGGATGGATCCGGAAGGAAGGTGCTTGGAGCCTGCGAAAGGCTGCTCAGGTGATATTACTCCTTTTGTACTTTCTATTTGTCTATAATAAAGAAACATGTATTGATTCCCGATATGCTTCTTCTTTATGTTTATGATGTTCATGTTTTAATTTCATGTATGAATGGTTGTTTAAAGTTCATAACTAACTTCCTTCTTTTATAACATAAAGATGATTTTTGTATCAAATATTTGTCCCATATACTGTGCATTCT